>CANNZV010002257.1:45621-152136 GCA_947561585.1 Caprella mutica
TGACATATAAGGCTTTCCCTTGGTGTGCCAGCCCACCATTATACATATATTTTATATTAAATCAGAAATAAACTGTAAAAATGTCGGACTAATGGGGTGTTCGAAAAAGAAGGCGGCGGACCAATGAATACACTGCAAAAAATAAACAACTCCAACTGATGCACCCAGTTGTATCGAGTTTATCTTATGGCTTTGTCTCTAAAGCGAAACACTTAAATGCATCAAACTATAGTTTGGTTGCACTTAAGTGCATCATTTCGATGCACTTAGTGTCTCAGCGAAAATTTTGTTAAATTGACGAGGAAATTATTTTCATCATTTTGGCAAAGGAAAATTTGAGACTAAATTGCATCGAATTGATGCACAATCGAGCCTAAGTGCATCCAAACTATAATTTGATGCACTAAAGTGTTCCGCTTTAGAGACAAAGCCATAGGGTGAACTCGATACACCTAGGCGCATCAGAATGATCTGAGTGTAGTTACCGCGTGAATCCCCAGGGTTAGCATAATAGCTTTTACTTTGTTAATTCCCTTTTCAAATACGTAGTTAGATAAGTTTTGTATGAGGTGAAGAAAAACTCGTTGTAGAAAGCCAATCATTTATTCAAAAGATATAAATATCATTCTGCAATAGAATGAGAATGTTACAAAGAGTAATATACTAGACACCAACAAATATAGGGAGAAATCATAATAATAGGTAGGGATTAAATAAGCGAATAAGAACCATCCCAATACAAGCTTGAATTACCTATTTAACTAAATAATGATATTATAATCACTTCCACTATTATATAAAAGTTAAGAGTAAACTTGAATAACTGAAAGTTAAACCCAAACATGAATATAATAAGAATTACCTTTAATAATTAACGGGAACAATGCAGTTACACAGTTCTCAATAGATACGGTTACTTTCTGGCTATCTATAAACTCTAAATGCATTCATTGTGACATAAAGGATCCAGTCTCACTTATTTATAGCATCTAATTCTACAGGAGGTTCGAGAAATAGTTTGTTGTCAAATCTTTAATTCAGTTGCGGAAGGAACGTCAAATGTTTGCAGTAAATATTAGTCAGATGAGATAGGTAGTGCAGAGGGTTTTTCTGAAGGTATTCATGTGCTCTGTGGTTTGAATTTGTCCCCAATAAAGTAACCTCAAAATATGTGTTTGTTTGCAGTGTTGTATGTGTGTGTGGTGACTATTACCACCTCTGAAGGTGTGTCTTCAGCTGCAAGAGTCTATTAGCTGTGTGAAGTAAAAACTTTATTGTGTACTCCTTATAACGAAAACACGAAACTATCTGAAGTTATTAGTAATTTAACAGTATTTTACGGATGTAATTTAGTGAGTTTTTTTGGGAAGTTAAAGCTTTCTTAGTGTTAATATAGTAATATGTAGAGTTGTGACAATATGCATTTAAAATAATAGATCTTAAGAATATCATAGACGAAACGAAATGAAATGGTATCGAATACTATATACCGCTGGAGTAGAACAATTCAATATACTCTTTAACTTTCTCCGTCTATAATATTTTCAGGATCTATGATTTTAAACGCATATTGTCACAACCCTAGTAATATGTTTGTTATGTATAGATATAGGTAGTAATTTTATGTAAATTGTGAAATATTTGCTGTAACAATTTAAACAACTGTATTTTAGATAAAGTAACATATTTTGGTTTTGCTACAATACTCGAAATATGGAAAATATATAATAATAAAATTAGCATAGGAAATCCTCTCTATTCTAATCAATACTCGGAATAGTTTCAATTCTAACCAAATTAACCAATTAAAAGTAAGTAGGTTATTTTTCCTCTAACTTCCTAAATACAAATCAATGACTTAATATTAATAAATATTTCATTAAATTAGGAGACAGGAAATAACATCCAGTTTCCTTCACGTCAAAGGTGACTGCTGTCCTTATTGGTTGAGAGAGCTGTTAGTTTGTGACAGCAGTGGTGCTGGCAGGACTCTCAAAGTGGTACAGAGGTATCCAAGGCTGTCAGAGAAATGAGCAAGAATTAGCAAAGAGGAAAATGTTCAAATTAGCGACTAAGTTTGACGAAACTGGGGCAATGTTTCTGTTTTATTTTATCGTCTCATTGAGATGTTGGAGAGAATCTGAAATAATTTGAGGTAAAAACACAAAGTGAAAGAGTTCATCAGTGATAGGGAGTGCTCATGACTGCATAAAAGCTACCGTTTACGAATAGAACACAGTCCAGGATGTACTGTAATCACAGATGGAAGAGGAAAATGAAGAGTTGCTAGCAGTTAAAGCTACTAAAAGAATAAAATTTCATAAGCATTAAGTTATTTTATATTAATATTAAATATTTTTTAAAGTATTAAGTAATTTATTAGAGTATTGTAAGTAATAACAGAAAAATGAATAATTAATTATTCTTTTTACTATTATAAGAATATAATAATAATTTATTATCTAATTTAAATGAATATTTTTTATAGGTATTTCCAAACTATTATAAGAGACTTAGGAAAAATGATAACCAGAGCTAATTAATAAAGTTATCAAAATAACTTTAGTGGTGATATTATTGATGGTGAAATTCTTTGTGTGTAGGAATAATTTATTGTAATTATCCCGAGAAAAGTTAAGTTACTGCAGTGAATCTTTAATTAAGTAAATCAATTAAATTATCATTACCAAATTAATTTAATGTAAAACTTTGAATTCACATGTAACAATTCTAATGGAATTTAATTACGTTAATTTTGATGCTCAATATATTATATTTCCTAGTCTTATTTACATTATTTTATTAGTATGAAATAATGAGGATTATTTTAACCTCAAATAAATAAGAATTACTCATCCATTACTCACCGACTAATGCATGAAGCATAGCAGTCAAGGGAATACTTACACTATATATTTTCTTCACTGTGACTCTGAAGTGCAGCACAACTCTGCGACTGAACTCAAAGGTACGCCAGACTACATCCCACTCCCCCTTTGCCTCACCACCAACTGGTTGCCAAGACTTCCCGTCAGGGGAACTCTCGATGCTGTAACTGGTGCCCCCTGCATCTAATTTCACCCTGAGTGGAGGAAGAGGGTCATTAAATTAGTGTCCACACAGTCATTCATTCAGTGGTAATTACGTTATTTATTAGTGTCCACACAGTCATTCATTCAGTGGTAATTACGTCATTAGTACAGCAGTGAAAAATAATAAAACAACATTGTTGTTACGTAGAAATAATTGTACAGAAACAATGCAGATATTGTGTTTGTTAGCCTTTTAAGGAATTAAACCTGTTTTATTTGCTTTAAGTATGTTTCGACAACTAAAGTGAATGTTAGAAAATATTTTATGTGAATTATTCTACTAAACAAATATGTATTACTAATGGTTTATTGTAAATTTTAATCTATTTTTAATTACAAACTACAGAGATTAAATAAAAAATACACTGTAAATTAGTACATTTACACACCATTAAAAAAGTTAAACTGAGCTATTTACATTATTAATTTCAAAATATAGTAAAAACAGAAAAATAATGTTATATATTTGATTTAATTCTATAATTGATCTCACAAATTTATAATTATTTGAAAATAATAAAATTGAAAAAGTGACCAAATAACGAGTAATAAATTGGAATTGATGATGACCCGTTATTTTTTAACGGGAAAATACACTAGTATGTTTATATTTTCTTTTCTGATGTGTCCGAAAATGTAGAACGTACCAATAACTTGAAACTTGGTAACCTTTTTTTACAAAAATATTACATATAGCATAAAAGTATCTATTAATTAATCACCTATACTGAGTGAGAGTTAAGCTATGGATGGATTTTAAAACATTTAATAAATTCACAGCTTTAAACTTTAAACACTGTTTAATGATATGTTTATATAGTACTCTAAATCTAAAACAAATTTTCTTTCATCATAACTCATAGAAAATGAGATATATAATCAAGGAGTGACAATTATAAATTTCTTGTTACTTTTCTTCGCTTTAGTTACCGTTTGGTAATTAAAGTGAGTCGTGATTCGGTAATTAAAGCGGGGCTACAAGTTTTAATCTATTGATAATTACAAACCACACAGATTTGATAAAAAATAAACAGTAAATTTATACATTTACACACCATTAAAAAGTTAAACTGAGGTACTTACATTATTTATTATATAATTTAGTGAAACGAAACAAAAAAAAATATTTTATTTCATTTTATTATTCATCTCATATAAATTTATAATTATTTGAAAATAATAAAATAACTCTCTAAATAAAATAATTTCGACATAAATAAAATTCCAATATGAAATAATAACTAAAAATTTGAGCAGGAAATAAATTCCATTTAGTTCTTAATTTTAATATAAAAGAATATTTTTTAGCCTATTATCTGTTTATGTAAATAATAAATTTAATTATTTCCATTTGATTTAAATCATTTTCACCAAAACTACACTTAAAGTACTAATTCTTTTCTTTCATTAATTATCTACTTTTCTCCATTGAGGCAGACTTCACTCACCGCAAAGAAGATAGCCAGTGAGGCTGTCCCAGTGTGATGGTGAGGGGATAATCCTCATACACGAGAGCAGATGAGTCCTCCTTCCCATCGATGCAATACATTGGTTTATCAGAGGGACTACCACAATATCCACCAGAGACTTTAGCCCCTCTTGACTCTAAGGCCACATTTGTGGAGGCAACTGAAAGAAGAGAAAAAGTTAGTAGGGGAAGTAATAGGAGAACAACCAAGAGTTGCAAATGCAATGAATATAACATAATATAATGAATATGACATGATAATGAATATGACGTAATAATGAATATGACGTAATAATGAATATGACGTAATAATGAATATGACATACCTAATAATGAATAGAGTTGTCGAACAAGTGTGGGTGGTTGCTGTCGAACAAGTGTGGCTGGTTGCTGTCGAACAAGTGTGGGTGGTTGTTGTCGGAAATTAGTTGAGGCCGCATCTTTCTTAATAATGCTACGCACTGGTTCACGAATATCAATGGAGGGAAGTTCTTTAGAAACTTCCACCACGTCAATCAAATCCTGAGGAGAAAACAATTAGATACTTCATATTTGATGTTAGCTATAGTCTAATTCTAAATATTACAGATTTTCTTCATAATTATAAACAATTCAAAATTCACCTCCTGTGACATTGTCGCCAGTCTGATTTTCTGGACAATGTCTTTCACAGTTGTTCTGTTCGGTTTATTCACACCAGCCCATCTCTCCGCCGCACGAAAAATGTCTATTTCAGCAGCTGCAAAACTCTCCTCATCCAAGAGAGACAGCAGAGAAACCTGTGTTAGAAGTCACAGTTAATTTCAATGGTACGGTAATATTATGTTAAGTTGAAGTATCTGTTTTCACTCAAACCTAATTCAGGCGGAAAGTATTCATCGTAACTACAATATACTGTATAATATAGATCTTCATAATCCAGCTGCTATTCTTTGGTTCAACAACATTAACGATAATTTATCCATCATTACAAGATTTATTAACCACAGATATCTTTTAATAAATAAAATGATTTCGATGAAAATCTTTTTAATAGAAACACTAGATGATCAAACTACAGTTAGTACACTCTTCAATAAATATAATTTGATTCTTTTCACAAAGATAATATTAATGAATGTTCAATTAATCAAATAACAGACCTAACATACTCACACGAGTCAGTTTGGAGAAATTGTCGCTCCTGGCAATCTCTTCACCATTTTCTTCCAAGAAACTACTGCAACAATCTTCAAGTTTCGCATTCTTGTAGCGCATTTTCATGTTGTAGAATTCAGTGAAACTCTGCGCTGAAATGTCAACTGCCAAGATGCAGGACAGAGTTCCCTCCATATCTCTCAGTTTGAACTGGTGAGCCAACTCCAGAGCCAGCAAGTGAGTCTCCACCTGATGTTGAGGTAAAGTTAAATACACATTTGTGTTACATGATTAACTTTCGAAAGTTTATGGAAATTTACGCGTTTTTTTTAGGGTTATAAGTGTGAAATTCTTTATTTTATTTAATCATTGTAGCCATTTTAGTTATGAATTTCTCCTCAAGTTCTACGTACAAACGCATCGCAGGTTCCACTTTTTTCAAAGAAATTCACGCTGGACTGCCGAGAGACTAAAGTGAATCAGACTGAAACACTTTCTCAAGATCTTGAAATAAGCGTCTTTGCGTTTGAACCATGCGATTTTCAGACTGATTTGGTTGTTTTACTGCAGCTTCATAAAAACTAAACTAACATTGAACAGTTTATTAAAGCGATTGAAAGGGCCTTGTGACTGACACAAGAGTTGCGGCCTACTATTGACGATTGCTTTGAAACCGAAAGAACTGTTAATCTTCTATGTGCTAAGAGGATATATGGTTCTAGGTAAATTCCCCTGCTGAAAATTCCACCATGGGAAGTTCCACCAGGTAAGTTCCACCGCTGTAAGTTCCACTAAGGAATATTCCACCGCCGGAAAATTCCACCACAGAAGATTCCACCGGATAATATTGGATTTCATTTACAGAAGGTATAACATTTAATATTAACTGATTAAAAGAAAAACTTTTTTTTTGTGGTAGCAGAACAACATTTCATTAGTTAGAAATTTTAAGAATATGTTATGTTAAGTCAAGAACTACGAGATAAGCTAAGGCGAACATACGAAATAATAGATAGATCAAACGATCTTTTAAATATGAATTAATTAAATTTTTAATAAAATTTAAATCGTGGAAATTCAACAATGAAGTTCCACTGCCCCATGCAGTGACCAACAATTTATATTCCGATTGATTCTCCTCTAAACATATATATGTTGAAACTGAAATTAAGGATAATGTTTTGTTTGTAACATAAATTTTATTTTATATATATTATCTATCACCCAAGTTTTTAAATGTACCAAAATATATTTCAATTTGAATCAGCGACGATAAAAGGTGGAATTATTGAATTTGACACGTACTGAAATAAAATGTTTGATTTGTATCGAGATATTTTAATATATAAAGAAAAATTACAAAGCTCAAACTTTCTGTAGCTGTTTAATAATCTCTTTTGAAACTATTACGAAATAAAGTTTAAATATGATGTGTTTCAACTAAATTTTGAAAATAGAGTTAAGCAGGTTAATTGCGGTACATTAACTAGCCTGAAACCACGGACATACGAATAAAAAACATAAATTCAAAACAGCTCATATAAGATATAAAAATCATAACACGTATAGAGTGTCTGTTGATATGCAACATCTTAATATAAATGCGGTTCTGCAGGTCTCTGATTTAAATGGATTCCAAAGAAATAGACATTAAAAACATGCTTGTCATATTGCTGCTTAATATTAACCCTTTCAATAATGAAACCTAACAAAATATATTTTTGAATCAAATATTAAAATCTGAACTATAGTGTTTCTGTTGATAGATTGAAAAAGCTAAATTTATCTCAGTGTTGCCACAGGTTGGTGTTCCAATACCAACATCATAGTCTATCACTATTAACCATTCAAATATTTAATGCCCATATTATTTCTTGTTTTATATTTAAAAGTAAGATTTGTTCATTCATATTTATCAATTATTTAGACTAAGAAATACATTTTAAAATGAATTGTTTATTTATACTGTTCATTTGTATATCTTTTTCAAAATGGTGGAATCTTCCGCAGTGGAATTTTCCACATCTTGCATTTAACGCTGGTGGAATCTTCCGCGGTGGAATCTTCCTGGTGGAACATTCCGCGTGGGAACTTTTCGCGGTGGATTTTACCGGCCACGATAAATTAGTATAGGCACAATAATTATTGTTATCTTTATCTCTTTAATATTAAAGACTTTTCCAGATTACTGTTATTATTAACAGTTTGTTATTATTCATCTAAAGTATTTCCTCACACTCTCTGTTAATATAAAAAATACCAATGCTGCTCTTAATCTTTCATTCTTCTTGAACTCTATTTCCTTGATGAAATAAAGTTTTAGTGAATTCAAACTGTTGTCACTGGTCTACTGTAACCTTTGTCATGGCTGACGATAGACTGTATAAACCTATCACTAAATGACAGACTCCTCTTTAATTTCCGTGAAAGTTTTACCAACTCTCATCTTCACGCCATGTATATTTAATCTATGTTGACCGTATAAACTTACAAAACTAGGTGATAATAAAATAGGGTACACAAAGTGCTATGTACTCACATCGTCATCATAGTCGTACTCTCCTCGGTAGAAGTACTCCAGCACAGCCCTCACTACTTTCACTTTGGTATTTCTGAGCTTAACAACATTGTCAGCGCCTGGATATTTGTTGTCGGTTATTTCTATTATGGATTGTTGGTTGGTAATGGAAGCGTCATCCAATTCCACAATTGCTTGTGAACTAGACGCAGCACCTCTCTGATCTGTAGCTTGTCGAGAGCCATTCTTTGGAAAGAATAAGTCACTGAAAAGATAAAAGAAACAAATAATAATGTTAGATGAACCAAAGCTTGCAATTAATAATAGAAATAGCATTAACATCTCTGGATGCAAGAGTTATGACGGAAATGAATTGGGTAAACTGTTGAGATGAGTTGAAAGAATTGTAATTACCTTCGCAATCTTGCGGAAGGTTATATTTTCATCGGAATTTATTAATATATTTATTTATTTATTTATCATCTTGTTATTCGCTTAACTGAAAAAGTGTTCAACCAAATTGCCTGAAATTTGGTGAAACGATTGGTCCATGCCCAGTGACCTGCTGCTAGTCTTTTGGGGAAGACCCGGTCAAAGGTCAAGGTCACGGTCATTCATAACTCGAAAAGTATCGAACCATAGCGCATGAAACTTGGTGGGACGATTGGTTATTATCCAGTTAGCAGTTTCCTTAATTTTGGGAGTGAACAGGTCAAAACGGAGGCGAAGGTATGCGCTCTACCGAGTGCACATAATCTAGTTCTTTGGTGAAATGGTAATGGACAAATGTTACTCGTTCGTAGCGATTGGGACACATATGTCCCAGTATTTTAATACGTCATCGGACAATTGCTACCTGAACTAATGCCACCAGGATAATTTGGCACCCGGAAAATTACCAGGTGCCTTAATTTAAAAAAATGATGAAAAAATAAATGCACGAAATTATTCCTAGTTTACAAATAATATATATATCCTTTATAATTTAAATATTCCAAAGTGAATACTAGATAGACTATTCATTATATTACCTAAGGGTAGGTTAGCGGTGTGGTTGGATGTGAAAGCGCTCAGCCACACTTTATCGACCACTAATAGCAATACTAAACATTAAGAGTTACATTATTTAAGATGAAAGGAGGAGGTGTATCGAGTTTAACTTATATGCAGTCTTATATAATATATCCATGACATAAATTTGATACTAGGAACTTGGACAAATACAGAGTGGGGCGTAAGTTTGGAAGCAAATGAAAGTGCATATTATAATCCAACGAAAAATATATTTAATAATTTACAGTTATGTATGTATTATTACATAAGGGTTTTAATAATTCAAAAATCATAAATTTATTCAAAATGTCTCCCCTTGTTTTTAATAACAGCCTCAAATCTCCTCCGAACTCCTCCTACTGCGGCACGCAACTGTTCTTGTGAAATTTCCTTCCAAGATCTCTGGAGCGAACGCTTTAAATCATCCACACTGCGATGCAATTTACCACAGGCCTTTGATTCAAGAATGGACCATACCGAAAAGTCTATAGGATTAACATCTAGGGAGCAGGGAGGCCACATTTCTTTGGACTAAAACCGTGGAAGATGGTCATGGCACCAGTTTTGAGTGACATTTGCAGTATGTGAAGTCGCGCTGACTCCAACATTGGCGTCAAAATATTCTCAATATAACATTTAGCATTGATTTTGGCGCCTTGTTCCACAAAAATTAAAGGAGATCTCCAAGTTTCTGAAACGGCGGCCCAGACCATTACTGAAGCAGGTTTCATGGTTCTGTGGACAGTTTTTTGGTTGTATGGGATGTCTTTTGCACTTTTACCAATTATTCTGTCATTCCTCCGGTTGTGAGCCATTTCCACTGTGAAAATTTTTTCGTCAGACCAAACAATTTCACCATCCGTGCCAGACTTCAATTCTCTCAGAAGTGCTTTGCTTCTCTCCAATCTCTTTTTCTTTACAGCCTCTGACAGAGTCTGTCTCTTTTGGAGGGTGAAAAAGGACATCTTTATGTCTTCTGTGACAACTCTTCTCATTGTTCTGGGACTCACATTAGCTGTTTTGGCTAACAATCGTATTGACCTTTTCGGGTTCCTCCTGATCTTCTCTCGGGCACATTTTATCAGTTGTTTGGTGCGTTGTGAGCGTGGTCTACCACTTCCTGGACGATCAGTCAAGTCTCCTCTCTCATTAAAACGCTTCACACACTTCCAAACAGTCGATCTCGCTATTGAGAGTCTTTGGAATGACGGAATCTGACTTCCCGGCACGGTTTAGAGCAATAATGGCTTCTCTTTTGTCTGACATTTTTGAATTGACTAATTTTTTGTAAAAAATAACACTGCCACGTCATAATGTAGTGTCTCTACTATAGTTCAAACCCTATCACCTACTTAGGAACTTATTTTTAAGAATTATATTAATGTTTGAAAAATTGCTTCTAAACTTACGCCCCACCCTGTAGAATATGTACATTTGATTACTGGCACGTATTGTCCCAGTTATATGCTATTATTTGAAGATACTATATGTATCACAAACCAAAACCGTATGATTCACAATATAAATACATTAAAAAAACATCAATATTTCACCCTGTCCCAGCTAACCATATCCTCTCTGTCCCGCGTTGGACAGAGAGGGACATCCCTCGCTAGCGAGGGACAAAAGAGGGACGGGGGATTTCAGACGTCTGTAATCCCATGTCTTTCCAACGTCTGAAATCCCACTCACGTCCCACGTCTTACACAAGCGGGATGTCCCTCGTCTGTCCCACTTCTTAAATCCCACTCACATCCCACGCGGGATGTCCCTCTCTGTCCCACGCGGGATGTCCCTCTCTGTCCCACGTGGGATGTCCCTCTCTATCCCACGCAGGATGTCCCTCTCTGTCATACGCGGGATGTCCCTCTCTGTCCCATGTGGGATATCCCTCTCTGTCCCACGCGGGATATCCCTCTCTGTCCCACGTGGGATGTCCCTCTCTGTCCCACGCGGGATATCCCTCTCTGTCCCACGTCTGTCCCACGCGGGATGTCCCTCTCTGTCCCTCGTCTGTTTTACGCGGGAAAAAGTTATACCAAAAAGGTATATCTATCCCAAGCTTTATTTACGTATCATAACTAGGTAGGTATTCATAAACAGATGTAGGTATCTACTATCTAACTAGGCATTGATGAATAATACTAGGTAGTAGGTAAGTAGGTACGGATTGATGAACACTGCCTAGTAGGTATACTAGGTAGGTAGGTATTGGTACTGGTAGGTATTGTCAAACAGTTATAGGTAACTAGATAAGCATTGATAAACACTCTTAGATAACTAGGTAGGCATTGAAAAAAGTTGTAGGTAACTAGGTAGGTATTGAAGAATACTAGTAGGTAACTAGGACCTAGATTGGTATTTATATACAGTTGTAGGGCACTAGGTATAGGCAATGTTAAACACAAGAAAGTAACTAATTAGGTATTGATAAGCAGATGTAGGCAACTAGGTAGGCACTGATAAACACCAGTATGTAATTAGGTAGGTATTGACAAACAGTAATGTAGGTAACTAAGTAGGTACTGATAAATACTACGTAATAGGTAAGTAGTGATAACCACCAGTAGGTACAGATTGGTGGTTATCACTTGTAGGTTACTAGGTATTTATAAATAAACTCTAGTTAGTAACTAGATAGGTATAAGGTAGTGATACCACCAAAAGGTAACTATAAGTTATATTAATTAACAGTTATAGGTAATTAGGTAGTTAATAACATTAATTAACATTATCAATAGAAATACTAATGAATAACTTTATACACATTCATATCATTTACATTAAAAAATAAAACATACCAAAATGTAGAATATTAAATTATATTTATTTAAAATAATTTTAAGAGGCACGCAAGTTATCAAGTTGCATAAAGATCATTTCAATACTACTTCTACCATGACCATGATGGCTGAGTGGTAGCGACGCAGGCTTCAATAGTACATCACACTAGAGTCCTGAGTTCGATTCCCGAGATGACCACTACAATTCTTTCTCCATTTCTTCCCATTTAATTTGTATATAACAATATGTTATATTAAAATAAATGATATACAGCCAAATGTACATATACACTATATTCAATATGGTAAGAAATTGCAATAATATTAGTATGATCTTTTTTATTTCTTATACATATTTATATACCCCAATTAACCGAAGTAGTTTGAGCCAAAAGAATGATATGTCCCCCTTGCAGAGGGGGACATCCACACTCTGTCCCACGTCTTGCAGAGGGGGACATCCGCACTCTATCTCACGTCTTGCAGAGGGGGACATCCGCACTCTGTCCCACGTCTTGCAGAGGGGGACATCCGCACTCTGTCCCACGTCTTGCAGAGGGGGACATCCGCACTTGGTCCCACGTCTTGCAGAGGGGGACATCCACACTCTGTCCCACGTCTTGAAGAGCGGGATATTCCCACTCTGTCCCACGTCTTGAATACTCACTCTGTCCCACGTGGGTCCCACGTCTTATTTCCCTCTTCCCTCTATAGCGAGGGACATCCGCACTCTGTCCCACGTCTTGAATCCCTCTATAGCGAGGGACATCCACACTCTGTCCCACGTGGGTCCCACGTCTTGAAAACGGAGTGGGGTAAGACGTGGGACAGGTAGATGTCCCCCTCTGTCAGGGGGGGACAAGACGTGGGATCAGACGTCTTGCAGAGGGGGACCCCTGTGCAAATGAAGAGGGTTAGACGTCTGCAAGACGTATGATGTCTCCCGCCCCACGTCTTGCCCCACGTCTTAAATCCCTCTATAGCGAGGGGTATCAGACGTCTTAAGACGTGGGACAAACAGCTTTTGGTTAGCTGGGGTAGTTTATCGTAGCATAAATAGGTTGGCAATTCAGATTTCCAGGTTCTGTGTGTGTTGTGGCTTGTGCTGTTAGCATCTCCTAGAGAAGCTCTACCTCTATTCTCTACCATGTCAGTTCCGCGTAATAGATTTAGGCAAGAGACTTTCACGCATTCCACCTCTTAATTAACTATGGATTATTCTTTGCCTAAAACCTGAATAGAGTTATAAATGATCTGACAAGACTATATTTGATAATTTCAAATTAAAATTATGTCTATGTGAGTTGAAGTTCATCTGGTATATTAGTTCTTGTCCAATAAGATTAACTACCAAGTGGACAAGTCTCAAATGAACCTAGTTAACAATTCCCTTCATATTCTATACTGAAATACACTACTTTAAAACATTATATAATATGTCCTTCACATAACCATCAGTTGTGACTCACCTGAAGTATTCACTCTGCACAGCAAGAATGCACTTATGCACAGGTATCTCTACTCCTTCAACCAGCAGAATAGCGTCGGTAAAAGCACCTTCGAGGAGACTACCAATACGGCGTCTGAAGATGTCGTAGAAAGTTAGGACACCCATTTTCTGAAAAAAATAATTAAGTTAGAGCAGCAGTTCTTAACCTAGTTGGAGGTACTGCATGAACACCACTGGTTCCATATATGCATCAAAGAACACCACTAGTTCCATATATGCATCAAAGAACACCACTAGTTCCATATATGCATCAAAGAACACCACTAGTTCCATATATGCATCAAAGAACACCACTAGTTCCATATATGCATCAAAGAACACCACTAGTTCCATATATGCATCAATGAACACCACTAGTTCCATATATGCATTAATGAACACCACTAGTTCCATATATGCATTAATGAACACCACTAGTTCCATATATGCATTAATGAACACCACTAGTTCCATATATGCATTAAAGAACACCACTAGTTCCATATATGCATTAATGAACACCACTAGTTCCATATATGCATTAATGAACACCACTAGTTCCATATATGCATTAAAGAACACCACTAGTTCCATATATGCATTAATGAACACCACTAGTTCCATATATGCATTAATGAACACCACTAGTTCCATATATGCATCAAAGAACACCACTAGTTCCATATATGCATTAATGAACATCACTAGTTCCATATATGCATTAATGTGGTGTTTTAGCAAACTTAAGAGTTTGCTAGTTTTAGTTATCAGTTCTCGTTGATAGCCTATTTTAGGATTTTTGCACAATTTCTATAGTTTTTTTTTCATCTTATTCATTTCTTTATAATTTGATTTATGTTTGTCTATTTTTGTACATATTTTATTAACTTTGCAGTGTAAAATTAAGGATAAGTAAAGTAAGAAAATTTGCCTAAAAAGTTTCTCAAGAAACTTCATATAGGCTTGATGAAATGCATTTTTTTTTTGTGTAGCTACTTTATGTTTTTTGTTTTTCTTCAATAAATTATTATCATTATCAAAGAACCCCTCTTAGTTTCAATCTTTCCTCAAAATCTAAACATATGCATATAACTGTACTGCATTTTGTATTACTGTACCATGCATCATTTACTCACAAAATCTCTATGTTAAGAGAACAAATCCAACACAACATGAATTTTGAAAAAAATTAGAAGATAATGACTAAACCGCGGAACCCTGGGGACATAAAACAAACAAGGAATTTTGTTTGAAAGAAAAAAATAATGTAAAACAAATTACTTCTACCATTGATAAACCTTTGTCCCAGAAGATAGGCATCAAAGACTGAGTGAAAGAGTGTGTTGGTTATTTTAAGAGACACTCTTTACCTACAGAACAGTCACACGTCTACTGAGAGATGAGTGAGAAAATGTGAGGCAATTTACACCATTTCTCATTCTAGCTTTTGGAAATTTAATGAAGTCTTACACTCCTTTGAATTAAGGACAAATAAAGTAACGAATTCATCAGGACCAGCTGTGTGTCCTTGGTGAACCCCATCCTTGATGAGAGATATTGAGTAGAGAGCTACAACTTTCAATATAATCATGTTCTTATTTCCTAAGTATGTATGTAGAAGAACTAACACGTAATTCATTCTACAGACACTCACTTACTTCAATGTAGATAAAGAAAAAGAATAATTACCTGGTAAATCAATGTATGTTATTCACAGAGAATTTAGAGATTGTGAAGTTAATTACACTCACCGTTAACTCGTTCAAAGAGGTACACTTTACGTCTCAACACCACCAAATATTATCTACACAGTGAACTTAATCACACAAAATCTCTATCATAGGTTGGATAAGATAAGATAACGGGATGATGCAACGGCTAACGCAAAGTTAGATCTGGGAACTCTAAATGTACACAGAAAATAGTAAATATTAAACAGACGGATCTGGGTCAATTGATCCCCAGTCAAAAGATCCCCGGTCATTTGATCCCCATACTATATGATTCCCAGTCATATTTTTTTCCGTTTATAAACCTAGTATTCATTTACTATATGTGAATATAATAATTATTCAAAATATAATAGAAATGTTCACCTTACAATGTACGAAATTTTTTAAAGGAACTAAGTAAAAAGGGTAAAAAAGCTAACAAGAAATTAAATATTTTTTTATTCAAATAAGTAACAATATATGTTTCAAATTTACATTCCGGCAACAAAAAATATTGAATGGTAAAATCAAATATAAAGGTGTACCCCACTCTTATTATAACTATCACATATGACTAATCAAATAAATCAGGAGCATGTCTCGTAATTATTTCTCCTGGTATAGGAGCTAATTGAGGAGTAACTTTTGACAATTTTATCGGTAGTTTTCAGTTAAGCTTCTTCGACGTAACTATTACAATTATTATCATCATGCAGGTGGGAAATAGAAAATAATTTTATGGTAAAATAAAAAGGTATATTATTTACCATAAAATGATTTTCAATCTATCCCACCTACAAAATCATAATGTTTGTAATAGTTACGGAGAAAACAGCTAAACAGAAAGTTAAGTATATTCACTTAGCTTGCGAAGTGAATATACCTAACTTTAGCTTGCAAGAGTTGGTTAATATTTCCTGTCACCTGTAATATGTTTACTGACTAGTTATTAATGTAAATTATTTGTAAATAAAAATAATTAATTTGTTGCGATAATAAGTTCTAGCTGTTTGGATTCTGTTATTTTTTTCATTATATATAAAATTGATTATTATAAATAGACGATGTCAAATTGTTTCACAAGTGTATTTATTATTTAAATAGTAAATGGCAATTTTTATATATAAATAAAAATCGTAATAAATTATTGCATGCTAAATATATGAGCAAACAAAAAATATGACTGGAAATCAAATGACTGGGGACCAAATGACTGGGGATCAATTGACCTGTCACCGAACAGACAGACCAGGTGACTGAATACCTTTGCTTCGAAATTTGCTTCGAATACTAGATTTTAATAATAAAAGGTATTCAATTCCTAGGAATAATAACAACATTTCTGTGTAGAGTTTTTACTAATTTTATCAACAGTAGTGCATAAAATATATTGTTTATTTCCATTAATGTTATCTTGAAATTATTCTAAAATTCATTATTTATTGTCTAAAGGGACATTAACACTTGAAACCAAAAGTAAGTCACCATGCAGGTACTGCTTCTCTTTATCTTATCTTTACTGATAAGGTCAAAGTTACTGATATTATACCTCAACTCGAACACTCACAGTACTCGGAAACTTGGTGTTAATATAGCTCAGTGAGTAATTTCCAAAGGTCAGGTTTGTTACTGACCTGTGCTAAGAGCCACTTTCAGAGTACTGTGGGTGTCCGAGTTGAGGTCTAACACCAGTAACATTTCATCTCTCTCCACAGTCAATATCTTATCTTGGATGAATATAATTCATAAGAAGAAAAAGAATGGCAAACTCATCCTCTACCCATTCTCAATAATCAGTAACTCAAGGAAAAATAGAACAAAATATTAACAAATGGTTAACTAGAGGACGGGCACTCGTAGAGCTCATACACTCGCCACCGCTTATAAATGACCTTGACCTTTAACCTGTTCGCTCCCAAAATCAAATAATGACTAATCGTTCCACCAAATTTCATGCAATTTGGTTGAATTCTTTTTGAGTTAAAAATGACCTTGACCTTCGATCTTTGACCCGATCGCTCCCAAAATATAACCAAATAGTTCCAGAATATTGACCAATCGCTCCACCAAATTTCTGACAATTTAATTGAATATGTTTTGAGTTATTGAGTTATATTTGACTTTGACCTTGACCTTTTATCTGATCGCTCCCATAATGTTACTAAATCGTTCCTGGACATTGACTAATGGTTTCACCAAATTCCAAGAAATTTTATTCTAAACTTTTTAAGTTATGCGAATAACAAGACGATACATAAATAAATAAATACGCCCTAAAATATTACCTTCCTCAATTTGTGAAGATAAAGATATAAGGATTAGTTAGAGTTTTTGTAGATATTTATTGATAAAATTATAAGAATAATTTCAATATATAAGGGGTCTAAATTCTAAACTGAATTATTTGTTGCATATTCAACCCCTGTAAATTCCACCCCGGTATATTTCACCCCGGAATATTCCACTCCCGGTTTATTCCACCCCCGTTATATTTGACCCCCGGTATATTCCACCACCGGTATAATCCACCCCGGTATATTCCACCCCGGTTTATTCCACCCCCGGTATATTCCACCCCGGTATATTCCACCCCCGGTATATTTCACCCCCGGTATATTCCACCCCCGGTATATTTCACCCCGGTTTATTTCACCCCCGGTGTTTTCCACCCCCGGTATATTCCACCACGAAATATTTCACCCCGGTATATTCCACCCCAGTATATTCCACTCTGGTATTTTCCACCCCGTTATATTCCACCCCGGTATATTCCACCCCCGGTATATTCCACCCCCGGTATATTCTACCACGAAATATTTCACCCCGGTATATTCCACCCCGGTATATTCTACCCCGGTATATTCTACCCCAGTATATTCCACTCTGGTATTTTCCACCCCGTTATATTCCACCCCGGTATATTCCACCCCCGGTATATTCCACTCCCGGTATATTCCACCCCCGGTATATTCTACCACGAAATATTTCACCCCGGTATATTCCACCCCGGTATATTCTACCCCGGTATATTCCACCCCCGGTATATTCCACCACTGTGGCACTGCTCATTATGATGACAATAAAAAGTCAAAGTTTTTATTTTTAGATGCTATTATTAAATACTGCGTAGTCATGAAGAAATAACTCAGACGAAATCCTAGGACATTTTGACAATATTTAGAGGTAGCTCAAGTCAATGAAAATTTTATCTTTTATAGACAAAAATAGAAATATTCATAATATGGCAGTTTATTTAAAAGTGTACATGTTAAGCAAGTTGATAGTAATTCATTTTTAACATGAAACTGCAGTGTGTACTTTTACAATAATGGTTGGAAGAGGTGTGGAGGGGTTCGAATGGCAGAGACAACTCATTCAAAGTTTACACTCTTTGTTTATAAGGTCCTGTTTTGGATTCTAGGACACAAACTCCTGTAGTCAAAAAGCCTCCGTGTATGATAAATGCAATAATCTGCCAGTCTTAAACCCCTGAACAGAGTACAATACCTCCCTCCCTCATCAAAACCTCCTGGTTTAAAATACCCTGTAAAATACCCATTGATGCAAAATTGAAGTCTTCGATCAAAACCGTTTCACACCACTTTCACTCGAAGTCAAACTACCAAACACAAAATAAAATATAATTAACAAGAAGTACTGAATGACATCATCTTACAGTTAATATCGCTGTTGTGTTAGCGATATTGAAGATAATCAGCTTTTGATTGATAAACTAAATACCTCAACTGATAAAGAGCGTTCACACAACCTTTCTTTCTGCTGTTCTGTCACATGTGTAGCGATATATAAACAGCTTGTAATTGGCCAAGAGAAGGTTAAATTTGTTACAATGAAAATGAAATTTACTTAGTATTATATAAATATTAAAAAATGATTAAGTGGAGTGGAGATTACCGGGGTGTAATTTACGGATGTGAAATATACCGGGGAGGAATATACCGGGTGGAATATACCGGGGTGGAATATACCTGGGTGGAATATACCGCTGGTGGAATATACCTGGGTGGAATATACCGGGGTGAAAGGTAACGATGTGGAATATACTGGGGAGGAATATGCCGGATGGAATATACCTTGGTGGAATATACCGAGGTGTAATAAACCGGGGTGAAATTTACCGATGTTGAATATACTGGGGAGGATTATGCTGGGTGGAATATACCACTGGTGGAATATACTTCGGTGGAATATACCGAGGTGTAATAAATCGGGGTGAAATTTACCAATGTTGAATATACTGGGGAGGAATATACCGGGTGGAATATACCGAGGTGTAATATACCAGGGAGGAATATTCTGGGGTGTGATTTAAACGCGGTGGAATATACGGGTCTAGGTAAAAATCTCCCGAAAAAGATATCACCCCGGAATAAACTCTGCCAGAAAACATCCAACGAAGAAAGAATACCCCCGCGTTAAAAATAGAATGTGACATATGTAATATTTATTTTCATCCATTTTTTCCCCAAAATACCTACAGAAAGAAGAAATAGACAATATCAGAAAGAATAGCATGAACTTGTAGTATCAAATTACAACAGTTTGAATGAAATAATATAAAGGTTTTAGACTGTTGCTATCTAACGTCAAGTGCAATATCAAAATTTCAAATACGCTGTACAAAACTAAAAGCCTAAATTATATGCTATGGCCTTGTCGTATATAGTCTATAATAAAACTAAATTCGTCATATTTTTCCACACCATTGCGCAATCTAATCAAAAAATATAATTATTTGCGATTCTTCAGAGGAGTGTTACCAGCACTAAGTTGCTCTTATGCGAAATTCCTGAAATGATTGTTATATTACAAAAGACTTTAATTGAGGTAAAAGATTTACCCATTTAATATCAAATTACAGTCATCTATAACCTTATAAATGATCTAACCATACATGCACGCAACATATATAATTATATATATTATATAATGCTAGGAAAATTCGTCCACGGAAAATTAGTCCTCGTAAGATTCGTCCGTTTTCTTAATTTATGAATAGAAAGAATAACATTATTGAGTGTTAGCAATATATGTAAGAGATAATTGCAATCGCTTATAATCTGGTTAGATGAAAATACATTACGCATTTATTCAGCAGTTAAAACTGTTGATGAAAAATTCGTTTTATGTAGCTAATATATTATGTTTTAT
Organism: Caprella mutica; assembly: GCA_947561585.1. Taxonomy (NCBI): domain Eukaryota; kingdom Metazoa; phylum Arthropoda; class Malacostraca; order Amphipoda; family Caprellidae; genus Caprella; species Caprella mutica. The sequence goes on from CANNZV010002257.1 coordinate 66,046, forward strand.
ATAATTAAAAATGAAAAAATGGAAAAAATAACTTGATCAAATATTTAAATTGCATAGCTGAACTTTTTCAGCTATGCAAAATATAATACACAGAGATGATATATAATATACAGAGATTTTATGCAGTACACAGAGAGAGAAAAGTACAACCACTATGGTCATTGGTCATATCTAATGGGTCATCAATTTATGTTTTGAATCAATTTATTACGTGAATTGGTTGGACTTTATTCATGTTTTCATGTGTGTTAAAACAACCATGACGTGGTGTGTTATCAAACATTAGTTGATTCAATTCATTTTATGGTTTGAATTAACTAACTATGAGAATTAAAAGTTACTTTTTGAGAATTTTTAAACGTATGTTGAAACAACTATGACAGAGTGTATTGTAGTAAACTAGTAACTCACAAAGACTGTTAATCCAATGTATCTGGTGGGTCTAGGACATTTCGTCCACGGACATCTCGTCCACGGACTATAAAATACTACTTTCTGAACCAATAGTGCATCTAATTATCTAATCCGAATAATAATATTGATGATTATTGTAGTTACTGTGAAATAAACACCACAAAAAATGTCTCTGTATTCTATGTTTATGTACTGTAATAACATAGAATCAAGCCAGGTAATAATTCCAGATTCCAAAAGACTCGGGTGTAATAGTGTATCATTAAAAAGTTTTCATTTTTATTATTTTACTGATGCCGGCCAACAGGATAAAAATATTGCAATAAGAATTTAGGCAAATACCATACATTTCTAATTACCATCAAAAAAGGGTGTATATGAATATGTATAAATTATATAACATATAAAATAAATTCACACAATAAATATAATACAAAATAAAGCAATTCGTGGACGAAATGTCCGTGGACGAAATGTCCGTGGACGAGATGTCCGTTGGACGAAATTTCCGTGGACGAAATGTCCGTGCACACTAACTTACTATGAGAGTTGGCATTATTTTTTCAAGTTTAGGAGTGAGTCAAAAAGACTGTTTTGCTTTAACCAACGTCAATTTAACAACTTTTAAGTAGTACCTGCAACTCATAACGTACGTAGGGGCAAAATCAAACCATACATAAGAGTAAGAAAAATATTGATTTGACTCAACTATTCCTTTCTTCTGTGTGTAGTAGTCAACAAAAATACTTGTTTCATTTGGGGTTCTAGGTCCTTTCGCTGAAAACACTACCCAAATAATGTACATATTTTATAGTAAAACTAGTACAGTATACATTTTGTCACTATCAAACCTGGCCGGGGAGGAGCAAGCCATAACCGGGCCGCTAACCTAACCTTCGGTGGACTATATCTCTCTATATTTATAACGTATAGTGTTTTATTTAATTTTAAATTAGATAATAATCATTATTATATATCTATCAATCTTAATGTTTTTTTAAACAATAGTAAATTGTGCAGTACGACAAACTTAATGGATACAACTATGTACTATTGGGTCTATGTCATTTTGGTCGCAGTCATTTGGGTCGCGGTCATTTGGGTCGCAGTCATTTCGGTCGTGGTCATTTCGGTCGCAGACCATTTGGGTCGCAATCATTTGGGTCGTGGTCATTTGGGTCGTGGTCATTTGGGTCGCTGACCATTTGGGTCGTGGTCATTTGGGTCGTAATCATTTGGGTCACAGACCATTTGGGTCGTGGTCATTTAGATCACAGACCATTTGGGTCGCGGTCATTTGGGTCGCAGACAATTTGGGTCGCAGTCATTTGGGTTGCAATCATTTGGGTCGCAGACCATTTGGGTCGCAGTCATTTGGGTCGCAATCATTTGGGTCGCAGACCATTTGGGTCGTGGTCATTTGAGTCGCAGACCATTTGGGTCGCAGTCATTTGGGTCCGTGTCTATAAAAAGTATAATAAACATGCATAGTTAATATAGCGTTTGCATAATTGAATGCTTGATCAATTTTACGTTCACCAATTCTCCATTCGATCACCAATTTTCCATTCGATCAATTTTACGTTCACCAAATCTCCATTCGATCAATTTTACGTTCACCAATTCTCCATTCGATCAATTTTACGTTCACTAATTTTCCATTCGATCAATTCTACGTTCACCAATTCTCCATTCGATCAATTTTACGTTCACCAATTCTCTCTCCATTCGATCAATTTTACGTTCACCAATTCTCCATTCGATCAATTTTACGTTTACCAATTCTCCATTCGATCAATTTCACGTTCACCAATTCTCCATTCGATCAATTTTACGTTCACTAATTCTCCATTCGATCAATTTCACGTTCACTAATTTTCCATTCGATCAATTTCACGTTCACTAATTCTCCATTCGATCAATTTTACGTTCACCAATTCTCCATTCGATCAATTTTACGTTTACCAATTCTCCATTCTATCAATTTCACGTTCACCAATTCTCCATTCGATCAATTTTACGTTCACTAATTCTCCATTCGATCAATTTAACGTTCACCAATTCTCCATTCGATCTATTTTACGTTCACTAATTCTCCATTCGATCAATTGTTTTCGATAAATTATTGATTCGAAATATTCTCCAAGAATTGTTTCGATTCGACTGCACAGCCTATAATAAGAGTCTGCACTTTGGGAATTCGGTAAGACTTTAATATAAAGGAGAAATAAATTTATATTAAATATTGGCCCTTTTTGTAAAATAAAATTGAATCGATTCGTCAATTATTAAAGTTCCTCTAAATTCAATTTCTTTTTATCGTTTTGATCAATTTGATAGCATATTTTCAATTTTATATGCTTTTAAAAATATATAATCAAAACTCTACAGTAACAGTTTGCTTCCGATTTGCTAATTTTCCGTCCGAAGAAAAAGAATATACACCGTTTATTTTGAATAACTAGTTAGGTATAAATCACTGTATAATGAATTTAAAATTAAATATTCCTGTAGTTTTATGTTAATATATGAAATTGAGAAACTTATTAAGGAAAATTTCATATGCTTCAAGAAAGAAATAATTAAATATACTGATCCGAATTGTATGTGATTTGCAGAATGATGAACCCTAAAGGTCCCCTCCAAGCAAATATTTTCATTGCCATATTCAACAAGGCTAATGTTTCTTATCATTTTGCTGCAAACCGCATCGAATTTGGTAGCATATTTTTAATTTTATATGCTTTTAAAGATTTTTATAATCAAAACTCTACAAAACCTATTTTTACTTCCGACTTACTAATTTAAGAAAATTTCAGTCTGAAGAAAAAGAATGTACACCATTTGTTTTGATTGTCAACTAGGTATTAGGTTTTAATTAATAAATCCATTTAATATTCGTGTGAAGGTATAAAATTGAATAAACTAATTATAGAAACGTTTATACATAATATACTTTAGGAAACAATTAATATCTAAAATAAAGGCCGAAAACGCATGGTTTGCTTATAAAATTCAAATTTGTAATCAAAACAAAGAGTGTACAATCTTCTTCTTGAGCATCAGATTAGTGATTCGCTCAATTGTTGCTCACAGAGTACTAAAAAACTTCAAAAACAAATTATAAAATATATACTAAACCGAATTGTATGCGGTTTGCAGAAAAATGATCGTAGACCTTAGTTCTATAATATTATGTTATAAACTCATTTTTTCCCGGAGCCTGGAGCTGACCTTTAACCTTATTACCTTCGCAGATTGCGCAAGGTAATGTATTAGGTGGCATTTATTTATTCATCATCTTGTTATTCGCAACTCAAAAAGAATATGACCAAATTGTCTGAAACTTCATGGAACGATTAGTCATTGTCCAGTAACCATCTGGTAAAATCTTGGGAGCGATCCAGTCAAAGGTCAAGGTCATTTATAACTCAGAAAGTATTCAATCAAATTGCCTGGAATTTTGTGGGACGATTGGTCATTATCCAGGAACCATTTGATTAAATTTTATGAGCGAACGGGTAAGATGTCAAGGTCATTAATAATTCGAGGATTATTGGATGGTCCAGTTCATATACCAGCAGCGGTGCAGGTATGCGCTCTACGATTGCCCGTCATCTAGGTTCTATAATATTATGTAATAAACTCATTTTTTTCCCCGGATCCTGGAGAGGACGTTAAGGATGTGTCTACAATTATATAGCAACTTAAGCATAATAACGTGATTCATACCCCGCTATTATTACCACAAACTTTGTCTTGAATTAGTAATAAAAGTGGGGCCTGCCTGTAAATACACCAGGCTACCATATAAATCTTATTAGTTAATACAAACAAAAGTTCTAAATTTTCACCATCAATTTTCTTTAATTCAAACTCTGCTCTCTAGAAATTGTGCTTAAGGATCTGAATGCCTTTTTGTTAGGTCGATATGTTTTTTTAAGGTCAGTATGTTTTATTGAGGTCGGTATGTTTTTTTAAGGTCAGTATGTTTTTTTAAGGTCAGTATGTTTTTTTAAGGTCAGTATGTTTTTTTGAGGTCGGTCAGAAACCGTTAAAAAACCTCTATAGCTATTTTCCTAGTCTAAAATGAATCTCAATAGTTTCCTGTACAAGATCAAGTGAAAACAGAATGTCGAAAAACGTACTAGAATTAGTAGCTACAATTTAATTCGTAATTGTACAATTATTATTGATCTGTAAAATATGCAACTATAAATTGTAGTTTTGTGCAGAACATATTTTTGTGATACCATCTTCAGATTGTTATTTTTCGTCATTTTTCGACCGATTAAAAGACATTCAACTTTCAAAATGTAGAGAAAAGTATCAAAAATATAGTTTGTTAAAGGAATTCTGTTTTTAGCAATTACAATAATTTGTTTCCCTTCATTTTACAGTAATTTTAGTGTTAGGTATCCGATGAAATTGAAACTCCATACGTAAATCTTGATATTTAAAAGTATATTTATTTGAAAATAGTTTCCTAGAAAGTGTGGCGAATACACCAGACTACTATTTAAAATTAGTTTCAATCAAATCAGTTCACTATTGAAAAAGTAGCAGCAATTTTCCCAAAAACATCAACTTCAAGGGGTTGTTCTCAGGCTGTGCGCCTTTACCGATGAAACACAACTGGAATGTCTGGAACCTCTTCTCTGGCTTCTGGTTGTAGGTATTTTGCAGTAAGCCACACCCTGTGCCTCTTCCCTGAAATTACCTGAAAATAAAAACTTCAATTAAACGCATTACATTTCATATACAGGCATCCCACGCTTTAGTTACCAAATCACGACTCAGTTTAGTTACCAAACGGTAAATAAAGCGAATAAAAGTAACAAGAAATTTATATTTATAACTCCTTGATTTATACCTCATTTTCTAGGAGTTATAGAAAGAAAATTTATTATTAGAGTAAAACGTATATAAGCATATTATTAATAATATACAGTCTTTCAGTGTTTGTGACTGTGATGAAAGTTTAAAGTCGTGCATTCATAAAATATTTTAAAATCCACCTATAGCTTAAATCTAACTCAGTATAGGTGAGAAATTAATAGATACTTAGACTTCTATAATTATTGTGCTACATTTAACAAACAAGAATTTTATCTCTATGAAATATTTTTGGTAGTAGGGTACTAAGTTTCAAGTTATTGGTTGGTTCTACAATTTCGGACACGTCAGAAAAGAAAATATTATAATTAGTATTTATCTTTCATTCTAATTGGTATCATGGATACCAATTGAAGAAAAAGTTAAATAAAAAACTAAAATGAGAACCAATTGCTTCTAATAACCTCATCTTGATTATAATTTTGATATTTTTTTAGTTACCGTGAAATAATCACAAAAATTGTCTCCGTTTTCTATGTCTGCGAACGGTTCTTATTTCGAATCATGACTCGAAAAAAGTTTTACTAAAGTGAGTTGTACTTAAAGCGAGGCCTACCTGTAGTACAGTAGCGCCCAAAACTATGGAACAAAATTTTTGAAACATTTCAAAACGGACATTTTACCTACTGATAGCTAGTAGTTATCATCCATAATAAAACACTTAATTTTTTAATTAAATTTAAAGGTTAGAAGCAAAAAGATATAATAACAACTTATTTACAAATTTTGAGCATCCATAACTAAAGAAAAAAGTGCGTTTCTTTTAAAGGTCCTCTCTACGAAAATTTTTATTGCTTTAATCAATGAGGCTAATGTTTCTTATCATTTTGCTGCAAACCGCATGGAATTTGGTAGCATATTTCTAATTTTATATGCTTTTAAAGATTTTTATAATCAAAACTCTTAAACACCTATTTTACTTCCGACTTACTTACTTTCAGTCTGTAGAAAAATAATGTACATTATTTGTTTTGATTGTCGATTGTCAACTAGCAACTAGGTATTTTGTATGATAAATTCATTTACTATTCGTGTAAAGGTACAACCTTGGATAAACATATTATATAAACGGTTATATGCTTCAAAAAACAATTAATATACTAAACGAAGACCAAAAACGCATTTCTGTTCTTAAAATTTGATATAAAAATAGGAGTGTACAATCTTCTTCTTCAGTTTCATATTAGTGCTTCGGATAATTGTTGCACACATAGTATTAAAAACTTTAAAAGCAAATATACACAGAACCGAATTGTATGCAGTTTGCAGAATAATGAATTAATGATCCTAGACCTTAGTTTTACAATATTATGTAATAAACTCATTTTTATCTTGAAGCCTGGATAGGGCCTTTAATGGAAAAATCCAAAACAATCCCAACGTTTCAATTTAGTTGATATATGTTTATTCAGTGGATAAACCTGTTTTTTGATGACAGCTGCACATCTGCAACGATAAGTTTTCTATTTCTAATTTAAGAGATATAATTTTAGACCATTCTTCCTGAAGTTTCAAAAAAATAATAAATAATTTGCTGCAAAGAAACAAATCTTGTGATACAAATTATTTCTAACATTGATAAAATTTTTGCCCTAGAAGATAGGCACCAAAGACTGAATGAAAGAGTGTGTTGGTTATTTTAAGAGACACTCTTTACCTACAGAACAGTCACACGTCTACTGAGAGATGAGTGAGAAAATGTGAGGCAATTTACACCATTTCTCATTCTAGCTTTTGGAAATTTAATGAAATCTTACACTTCTTTGAATTAAGGACAAATAAAGTAACGGCTCTAGGAAAATTCTACTGCGGAAAGTTCCACTGCAGAATTTTGCACTTGGAAAATTCCACTGAGGAAAATTCTGCTACGGAATATTCCACTAAGGAATAATCCACTAAGGAACATTCCACTGCGAACAATTCAGCTGCGGAAAATTCCACTAAAGAAAAAAAAATTGCATTGCATATTTTTATTATAGCGTAATTGGTTTAATAAATTGTTAGGTGAATGTCTTTATATAGATTATAAGTTTACATTGTTAATCCTAGTAACCTAGGGACTGATTCCAGGACAATAACCCCTCGTGTAAAAAAATCCCCGTGCAAATTACCCCCCAGACAAAAAACCCTCGTGCAATAAACCCCCCGGACAAATACCCCCGGACAAAAACCCCCTAAGCAAAAAACCCCGGTGCAAAAAAACCCCGGTCTATATAAATAGCATAATTCATTTTTATTAATATATTAAACATTATTCAATGCGAACCAATAATTATTACATTTTCTTCGAGAATATGACAAATTTTTTGCAAAATAAGGTATACCCAATTACCTATTTCATAGTAAAAATAAGTGCAGTATACATTTTGTCACTATCAAACCTGGCCGGGGGGTGGGCAAGCCACCCTCCTCCCCCAAACTCCCCCTCCCATAACCTAACCTTAGGTGCACTATATCACTTTATATTTATAGCATATAGTAATTTTATTAATAAAAAATTAATGAAAATTAATTAAAATTAATTATGCTATTTATATCGACCGGGGTTTTTTTGCACCATGGGTTTTTTGCTTGGGGGGTTCTTGTCCGGGGGGTATTTGTCCGGGGGTTTTATTGTACGGGTTTTTTTTGTCCGGCGGGTATATTGCATGGGGGTTTTTGACCGCGGGTTTTTTTTTTGCTCGGGGGGGTTATTGTCCTGTCACCCTAGGGACTGAACCAGGCGCACCAGTCCTTATGAAAAAATATTAATAATTTTATTTTTAAACCGATTTAGAAGCTGTCTTTCCATGACTTTTACTTTCCATCATAATTACATACGATTAGACAAAAAAGAAGGTGATAAATGTGAATATACTCATATTTTGAGCATTTATTCAAATGTACAGGACGTGTCTCAAAAAAAAAACAGAACACAAGTTTAAGTTAGTATATTTCAAAAACTATTAAAGATACATGCATCTTTTTGATATATGTTTTCATTGTTGAACCCTTCTCCATTCACAGTTAAATTTTTAATAAGTTCTATTTAATTACAATATAATTACAATTTATGATAAAAAAAATACAGTACAATTTAATATCGAATTTTATTGGTTTAGTGAAATTTTCCCTAGTGGAATATTCTATAGTGGAATTTCACCAGTGAAATATTCCGCAGTGGAATTTTCCTTACTGGAATTTTCCACGCACCAAAGTAACGAATTCATCAGGACCAGCTGTGTGTCCTTGGTGAACCCCATCCTTGATGAGAGATATTGAGTAGAGAGCTACAACTTTCAATATAATTATGTTCTTATTTCCTAAGTATGTAGAAGAACTAAAACGTAATTCATCCTATAGACACTCACTTACTTCAATGTAGATAAAGAAAAAGGATAATTACCAGGTAAATCAATGTATGTTATTCGCAGAGAATTTAGAGATTGTGAAGTTAATTACACTCACCGTTAACTCGTTCAAAGAGGTACACTTTACGTCTCAACACCAGCAAATATTATCCCCACAGTGAACTTTAATTCAAAACAGCTCTATCTTAAATCTGATTAGATAAGATAACGGGATGATGCAACGGGTAACGCAAAGTTGTACACAGAAAATAGTAAATATTGGACAGACAGACCAGGAGACTGAATACTTATATGAACTTTGCTTCGAATATTAGATTTTAATAATAAAAGGTATAAAATTCCTAGAAATAATAACAATATTTCTGTGTAGAGTTTTTAATAAATTTATCAACAGTAGTGCATAAAATATTTTATTTATTTCCATCAATGGTATCTTGAAATTACTCTAATATTCATTATTTAAAGGGACATTAGCATTTGAAACCAAAAGTAAGTCACCATGCAGGTACTGCTTCTCTTTATCTTATCTTTACTGATAAGGTCGAAGTTACTGATATTATACCTCAACTCGAACACTCACAGTACTCGGAAACTTGGTGTTAATACAGCTCAGTGAGTAATTTCCAAAAGTCAGGTTTGTTACTGACATGTGCTAACAGCCACTTTCAGAGTACTGTGGGTGTCCAAGTTGAGGTCTAAAATCAGTAACATTTCATCTCTCTCCACAGTCAATATCTTATCTTGGATGAATATAATTCATAAGAAGAAAAAGAATGACAAACTCATCCTCTACCCATTCTCAATAATCAGTAACTCAAGGAAAAATAGAACAAAATATTAACAAATGGTTAACTAGAGGACGGGCACTCGTAGAGCGCATACACTCGCCACTGCTTATAAATGACCTTGACCTTTAATCTGTTCGCTCCCAAAATCAAATAAACATGTGACTGGATAATGACTAATCGTTCCACCAAATTTCAGGCAATTTGGTTGAATACTTTTTGAGTTAAAAATGACCTTGACCTTTGATCTTTGACCTGATCGCTCCCAAAATATAACCGAATAGTTCCAAAATATTGACCAATCGCTCCACCAAATTTCTGACAATTTAATTGAATATGTTTTGAGTTATTGAGTTATATATGACTTTGACCTTGACCTTTTATCTGATCGCTCCCATAATGTTACTAAATCGTTCCTGGACATTGACTAATGGTTTCACCAAATTCCAAGAAATTTTATTCTAAATTTTTTAAGTTATGCGAATAACAAGACGATACATAAATAAATAAATACGCCCTAAAATATTACCTTCCTCAATTTGCGAAGGTAAAAGATATAAGGATTAGTTAGAGTTTTTGTAGATATTTATTGATAAAATTATAAGAATAATTTCAATATATAAGGGGTCTAAACTCTAAACTGAATTATTTGTTGCATATTCAACCCCTGTAAATTCCACCCCGGTTTATTCCACCCCCGTTATATTTGACCCCAGTATATTTCACCCCCGGTATATTCCACCACCGGTATAATCCACCCCGGTATATTCCACCCCCTGTTTATTCCACCCCCGGTATATTCCACCCCGGTATATTCCACCCCCGGTTTATTTCACCCCCGGTATATTTCACCCCGGTTTATTTCACCCCCGGTGTTTTCCACCCCGGTATTTTTCACCCCGGTATATTCTATCCCAGTATATTCCACTCTGGTATTTTCCACCCCGGTATATTCCACCCCGGTATATTCCACCCCCGGTATATTCCACCCTCGGTATATTCCACCACTGTGGCACTGCTCATTATGATGACAATAAAAAGTCAAAGTTTTTATTTTTAGATGCTATTATTAAATACTGCGTAGTCATGAAGAAATAACTCAGACGAAATCCTAGGACATTTTGACAATATTTAGAGGTAGCTCAAGTCAATGAAAATTTTATCTTTTATAGACAAAAATAGAAATATTCATAATATGGCAGTTTATTTAAAAGTGTACATGTTAAGCAAGTTAATAGTAATTCATTTTTAACATGAAACTGCAGTGTGTACTCTTACAATAATGGTTGGATGAGGTGTGGAGGGGTTCGAATGGCAGAGACAACTCATTCAAAGTTTACACTCTTTGTTTATAAGGTCCTGTTTTGGATTCTAGGACAAAAACTCCTGTAGTCAAAAAGCCTCCGTGTATGATAAATGCAATAATCTAATATAATGAACAGTGTACAATACCACTGTTATTGTACCCTGAACAGTGTACAATACCTCCCTCCCCCCTCCCCCATCAAAACCTCCTGGTTTAAAATACCCTGTAAAATACCCATTGATGCAAAATTGAAGTCTTCGGTCAAAACCGTTTTACACCACTTTTACTCGAAGTCAAACTACCAAACACAAAATAAAATATAATCAACAAGAAGTACTGAATGACATCATCTTACAGTTAATATTGCTGTTGTGTTAGCGATATTGAAGATAATCAGCTTTTGATTGATAAACTAAATACCTCAACTGATAAAGAGCGTTCACACAACCTTTCTTTCTGCTGTTCTGTCACATGTGTAGCGATAAATAAACAGCTTGTGATTGGCCAAGAGAAGGTTAAATTTGTTACAATGAAAATGAAATTTACTTAGTATTATATAAATATTAAAAAATGATTAATATTATTATATTACCTAATCAAATCTAACCTGTGAAGTGGAGTATAGATTACCGGGGTGTAATTTACCAATGTGGAATATACTGGGGAGGAATATACCGGGGTGGAATATACCTGGGTGGAATATACCGAAGTGGAATATACTGGGGTGGAATATACCTGGGTGAAATATAACGAGGTAGAATATACCGCTGGTGGAATATACCTGGGTGGAATATACCGAGTTGGATTATACCGCTGGTGGAATATACCTGGGTGGAATATACCTGGGTGAAATTTACCGATGTGGAATATACTGGGGAGGAATATGCCGGATGGAATATACATGGGTGGAATATACCGGAGTGGAATATACCGAGGTGGAATATACCTGTGTGGAATATACCGAGTTGTACTAAACCGGGGTGAAATTTACCGATGTGGAATATACTGGGGAGGAATATACCGGGTGGAATATACTGGGGTGGAATATACCTGGGTGGAATATACCCGGGTGGAATATACCTGGGTGGAATACACCGAGGTGGAATATACCGCTGGTGGAATATACCCGGGTGGAATATACCTGGGTGGAATATACCGAGGTGTAATATACCAGGGAGGAATATTCTGGTGTGTGATTTAAACACGGTGGAAATACGGGTCTAGGAAAAAAAGCTCCTGAGGAAAAAATTCCCCCGAATAAGTTATCACTCCGGAATAAATTCCTCCAGAAAACATCCAACGAAGAAAGAAAACCCCCGCGTTAAAAATAGAATATTACATATGTAATCTTTATTTTCATCCATTTTTTTCCTAAAATACCTACAGAAAGAGGAAATAGACAATATCAGAAGGAATAGCATGAACTTGTAGTATCAAATTACAACAGTTTGAATGAAATAAAATAAAGGTTTTAGACTGTAGTTATCTAACGTCAAATGAAATATAAAAATTTCAAATACGCTGAACAAAACTAAAAGTTTAAATTGTATGCTATGTCCTTGTCGTACTCTATAATATAATTATGTTCATCTAATTTTTCTACACCATTGCGCAGTCTAATCAAAAAATCTAATTATTTTCGATTCTTCAGAGGAGTGTTACCAGCACTAAGTTGCTCTTAGCGAAATTCCTGAAATGATTGTTATATTACAAAAGACTTTAATTGAGGTTTAAGATTTACCCATTTAATATTAAATTACAGTCATCTATAACCTTATAAATGATCTAACCATACATGCACGCAACCTATATAATTATATATATTATATAATGCTAGGAAAATTCGTTCACGAAAAATTCGTCCACGGAAAATTCGTCCACGGAAAATTCGTCCGTTTTCTTAATTTATGAATAGAAAGAATAACATTATTGAGTGCTAACAATATATGTAAGAGATAATTGCAATCGCTTTTAATCTGGTTAGATGAAAATACATTACGCATTTATTCAGCAGTTAAAACTGTTGATGAAAAATTCGTTTTATGTAGCTAATATATTATGTTTTATATAATTAAAAATGAAAAAATGGAAAAAATAACTTAATCATATATTTAAATTGAATAGCTGAACTTTTTCACCTATGCAAAATATAAGCAATACACAGAGAGAGAAAAGTACAACCCGTATGGGTCATTGGTCATATCTAATGGGTCATCAATTTATGTTTTGAATCAATTTATTACGTGAATTGGTTGGACTTTATTCATGTTTTCATGTGTGTTAAAACAACCATGACATGGTGTGTCATCAAACATTAGTTGATTCAATTCATTTTATGGTTTGAATTAACTAACTATGAGAGCTAAAAGTTACTTTTTGAGAATTTAAACGTATGTTGAAACAACTATGACAGAGTGTATTGTAGTAAACTAGTAACTCACAAAGACTGTTAATCCAATGTATCTGGTGGGTCTAGGACATTTCGTCCAAGGACATCTCGTTCACGGACATTTCGTGCAACGGACAATTCGTCCACGATTTGCTTTATTTTGTATTTTAAAGTGTTTATGGAATATATTTTATAAATTTTTTTTCATTATTACATTAAAAGGCAGGTGTAAATATGAGATAATATAATTGGGATTTAAGCCGTATATGAATTAACACACAAAAATGTTTATCTATCTATTACAGTTATAAAATTAAATATGCTAAACGGGATGACAGCATTTTTAAGTTATTCACCTCGTTCAATATTTTGCATTAATTAATGAATTATGAGTATCTAAAGTTTAGAACTGAAATAACAGGGTCCTAACAAGAATAAATGTGCGGATACTTAGTAATTAAAGAAATTACAATAGAGGTAAATAATAATTGTTATTATTATATATGTGTAAGTCCAAAAATATGAAACAGTCCAATAACACGGACGTTTTTACTTTTAAATAATTAAACGTTACACTAAAAAGTACAATATCTAGCTAATTTTTTATATCATTTATTTAGTAGTATATTATATACCTACATATTATTATGTATGTAATTTAGGTAATCACTGTTAAAAATATTCTGCTATAAAATACTACTTTCTGAACCAATAGTGCATCTAATTATCTAATCCGAATAATAATATTGATGATTATTGTAGTTACTGTGAAATAAACACCACAAAAAATGTCTCTGTTTTCTATGTTTATGTACTGCAATAACATAGAATCAAGCCAGGTAATTATTCCAGATTCCAAAAGACTCGGGTGTAATAGTGTATCATTAAAAAGTTTTCATTTTTATTATTTTACTGATGTCGGCCAACAGGATAAAAATATTGCAATAAGAATTTAGGCAAATACCATACATTTCTAATCACCATCAAAAAAGGGTGTATATGAATATGTATAAATTATATAACATATAAAATAAATTCACACAATAAATATAATACAAAATAAAGCAATTCGTGGACGAGATGTCCGTTGGACGAAATTTCCGTGGACGAAATGTCCGTGCACACTAACTTACTATGAGAGTTGGCATTATTTTTTCAAGTTTAGGAGTGAGTCAAAAAGACTGTTTTGTTTTAACCAACGTCAATTTAACTACTTTTAAGTAGTACCTGCAACTCATAACGTACGTAGGGGCAAAATCAAACCATTCATAAGAGTAAGAAAAATATTGATTTGACTCAACTATTCCTTTCTCTGTGTGTAGTAGTCAACAAAAATACTTGTTTCATTTGGGGTTCTAGGTCCTTTCGCTGAAAACACTACCTAAATAATGTACATATTTTGTAGTAAAACTAGTACAGTATACATTTTGTCACTATCAAACCTGGCCGGGGAGGAGCAAGCCATAACCGGGCCGCTAACCTAACCTTCGGTGGACTATATCTCTCTATATTTATAACGTATAGTGTTTTATTTAATTTTAAATTAGATAATAATCATTATTTTATATCTATCAATCTTAATGTTTTTTTAAACAATAGTAAATTGTGCAGTACGACAAACTTAATGGATACAACTATGTACTATTGGGTCTATGTCATTTTGGTCGCAGTCATTTGGGTCGCGGTCATTTGGGTCGCAGTCATTTCGGTCGTGGTCATTTCGGTCGCAGACCATTTGGGTCGCAGTCATTTGGGTCGCAATCATTTGGGTCGTGGTCATTTGGGTCGCTGACCATTTGGGTCGTGGTCATTTGGGTCGTAATCATTTGGGTCACAGACCATTTGGGTCGTGGTCATTTAGATCACAGACCATTTGGGTCGCGGTCATTTGGGTCGCAGACAATTTGGGTCGCAGTCATTTGGGTTGCAATCATTTGGGTCGCAGACCATTTGGGTCGCAGTCATTTGGGTTGCAATCATTTGGGTCGCAGACCATTTGGGTCGTGGTCATTTGAGTTGCAGACTATTTGGGTCGCAGTCATTTGGGTCCGTGTCTATAAAAAGTATAATAAACATGCATAGTTAATATAGCGTTTGCATAATTGAATGCTTGATCAATTTTACGTTCACCAATTCTCCATTCGATCACCAATTTTCCATTCGATCAATTTTACGTTCACCAAATCTCCATTCGATCAATTTTACGTTCACCAATTGTCCATTCGATCAATTTAACTTTCACCAATTCTCCATTCGATCAATTTTACGTTCACTAATTTTCCATTCGATCAATTCTACGTTCACCAATTCTCCATTCGATCAATTTTACGTTCACCAATTCTCTCTCCATTCGATCAATTTTACGTTCACCAATTCTCTCTCCATTCGATCAATTTTACGTTTACCAATTCTCCATTCTATCAATTTCACGTTCACCAATTCTCCATTCGATCAATTTTACGTTCACTAATTCTCCATTCGATCAATTTAACGTTCACCAATTCTCCATTCGATCTATTTTACGTTCACTAATTCTCCATTCGATCAATTGTTTTCGATAAATTATTGATTCGAAATATTCTCCAAGAATTGTTTCGATTCGACTGCACAGCCTATAATAAGAGTCTGCACTTTGGGAATTCGGTAAGACTTTAATATAAAGGAGAAATAAATTTATATTAAATATTGGCCCTTTTTGTAAAATAAAATTGAATCGATTCGTCAATTATTAAAGTTCCTCTAAATTCAATTTCTTTTTATCGTTTTGATCAATTTGATAGCATATTTTCAATTTTATATGCTTTTAAAAATATATAATCAAAACTCTACAGTAACAGTTTGCTTCCGATTTGCTAATTTTCCGTCCGAAGAAAAAGAATATACACCGTTTATTTTGAATAACTAGTTAGGTATAAATCACTGTATAATGAATTTAAAATTAAATATTCCTGTAGTTTTATGTTAATATATGAAATTGAGAAACTTATTAAGGAAAATTTCATATGCTTCAAGAAAGAAATAATTAAATATACTGATCCGAATTGTATGTGATTTGCAGAATGATGAACCCTAAAGGTCCCCTCCAAGCAAATATTTTCATTGCCATATTCAACAAGGCTAATGTTTCTTATCATTTTGCTGCAAACCGCAACGAATTTGGTAGCATATTTTTAATTTTATATGCTTTTAAAGATTTTTATAATCAAAACTCTACAAAACCTATTTTTACTTCCGACTTACTAATTTAAGAAAATTTCAGTCTGAAGAAAAAGAATGTACACCATTTGTTTTGATTGCCAACTAGGTATTAGGTTTTAATTAATAAATCCATTTAATATTCGTGTGAAGGTATAAAATTGAATAAACTAATTATAGAAACGTTTATACATAATATACTTTAGGAAACAATTAATATCTAAAATAAAGGCCGAAAACGCATGGTTTGCTTATAAAATTCAAATTTGTAATCAAAACAAAGAGTGTACAATCTTCTTCTTGAGCATCAGACCTTTAACCTTATTACCTTCGCAGATTGCGCAAGGTAATGTATTAGGTGGCATTTATTTATTCATCATCTTGTTATTCGCAACTCAAAAAGAATATGACCAAATTGTCTGAAACTTCATGGAACGATTAGTCATTGTCCAGTAACCATCTGGTAAAATCTTGGGAGCGATCCAGTCAAAGGTCAAGGTCATTTATAACTCAGAAAGTATTCAATCAAATTGCCTGGAATTTTGTGGGACGATTGGTCATTATCCAGGAACCATTTGATTAAATTTTATGAGCGAACGGGTAAGATGTCAAGGTCATTAATAATTCGAGGATTATTGGATGGTCCAGTTCATATACCAGCAGCGGTGCAGGTATGCGCTCTACGATTGCCCGTCATCTAGGTTCTATAATATTATGTAATAAACTCATTTTTTTCCCCGGATCCTGGAGAGGACGTTAAGGATGTGTCTACAATTATATAGCAACTTAAGCATAATAACGTGATTCATACCCCGCTATTATTACCACAAACTTTGTCTTGAATTAGTAATAAAAGTGGGGCCTGCCTGTAAATACACCAGGCTACCATATAAATCTTATTAGTTAATACAAACAAAAGTTCTAAATTTTCACCATCAATTTTCTTTAATTCAAACTCTGCTCTCTAGAAATTGTGCTTAAGGATCTGAATGCCTTTTTGTTAGGTCGATATGTTTTTTTAAGGTCAGTATGTTTTTTTGAGGTCGGTATGTTTTTTTAAGGTCAGTATGTTTTTTTAAGGTCAGTATGTTTTTTAAGGTCAGTATGTTTTTTTGAGGTCGGTCAGAAACCGTAAAAAAACCTCTATAGCTATTTTCCTAGTCTAAAATGAATCTCAATAGTTTCCTGTACAAGATCAAGTGAAAACAGAATGTCGAAAAACGTACTAGAATTAGTAGCTACAATTTAATTCGTAATTGTACAATTATTATTGATCTGTAAAATATGCAACTATAAATTGTAGTTTTGTGCAGAACATATTTTTGTGATACCATCTTCAGATTGTTATTTTTCGTCATTTTTCGACCGATTAAAAGACATTCAACTTTCAAAATGTAGAGAAAAGTATCAAAAATAAAGTTTGTTAAAGGAATTCTGTTTTTAGCAATTACAATAATTTGTTTCCCTTCATTTTACAGTAATTTTAGTGTTAGGTATCCGATGAAATTGAAACTCCATACGTAAATCTTGATATTTAAAAGTATATTTATTTGAAAATAGTTTCCTAGAAAGTGTGGCGAATACACCAGACTACTATTTAAAATTAGTTTCAATCAAATCAGTTCACTATTGAAAAAGTAGCAGCAATTTTCCCAAAAACATCAACTTCAAGGGGTTGTTCTCAGGCTGTGCGCCTTTACCGATGAAACACAACTGGAATGTCTGGAACCTCTTCTCTGGCTTCTGGTTGTAGGTATTTTGCAGTAAGCCACACCCTGTGCCTCTTCCCTGAAATTACCTGAAAATAAAAACTTCAATTAAACGCATTACATTTCATATACAGGCATCCCACGCTTTAGTTACCAAATCACGACTCAGTTTAGTTACCAAACGGTAAATAAAGCGAATAAAAGTAACAAGAAATTTATATTTATAACTCCTTGATTTATACCTCATTTTCTAGGAGTTATAGAAAGAAAATTTATTATTAGAGTAAAACGTATATAAGCATATTATTAATAATATACAGTCTTTCAGTGTTTGTGACTGTGATGAAAGTTTAAAGTCGTGCATTCATAAAATATTTTAAAATCCACCTATAGCTTAAATCTAACTCAGTATAGGTGAGAAATTAATAGATACTTAGACTTCTATAATTATTGTGCTACATTTAACAAACAAGAATTTTATCTCTATGAAATATTTTTGGTAGTAGGGTACTAAGTTTCAAGTTATTGGTTGGTTCTACAATTTCGGACACGTCAGAAAAGAAAATATTATAATTAGTATTTATCTTTCATTCTAATTGGTATCATGGATACCAATTGAAGAAAAAGTTAAATAAAAAACTAAAATGAGAACCAATTGCTTCTAATAACCTCATCTTGATTATAATTTTGATATTTTTTTAGTTACCGTGAAATAATCACAAAAATTGTCTCCGTTTTCTATGTCTGCGAACGGTTCTTATTTCGAATCATGACTCGAAAAAAGTTTTACTAAAGTGAGTTGTACTTAAAGCGAGGCCTACCTGTAGTACAGTAGCGCCCAAAACTATGGAACAAAATTTTTGAAACATTTCAAAACGGACATTTTACCTACTGATAGCTAGTAGTTATCATCCATAATAAAACACTTAATTTTTTAATTAAATTTAAAGGTTAGAAGCAAAAAGATATAATAACAACTTATTTACAAATTTTGAGCATCCATAACTAAAGAAAAAAGTGCGTTTCTTTTAAAGGTCCTCTCTACGAAAATTTTTATTGCTTTAATCAATGAGGCTAATGTTTCTTATCATTTTGCTGCAAACCGCATGGAATTTGGTAGCATATTTCTAATTTTATATGCTTTTAAAGATTTTTATAATCAAAACTCTTAAACACCTATTTTACTTCCGACTTACTTACTTTCAGTCTGTAGAAAAATAATGTACATTATTTGTTTTGATTGTCGATTGTCAACTAGCAACTAGGTATTTTGTATGATAAATTCATTTACTATTCGTGTAAAGGTACAACCTTGGATAAACATATTATATAAACGGTTATATGCTTCAAAAAACAATTAATATACTAAACGAAGACCAAAAACGCATTTCTGTTCTTAAAATTTGATATAAAAAATAGGAGTGTACAATCTTCTTCTTCAGTTTCATATTAGTGCTTCGGATAATTGTTGCACACATAGTATTAAAAACTTTAAAAGCAAATATACACAGAACCGAATTGTATGCAGTTTGCAGAATAATGAATTAATGATCCTAGACCTTAGTTTTACAATATTATGTAATAAACTCATTTTTATCTTGAAGCCTGGATAGGGCCTTTAATGGAAAAATCCAAAACAATCCCAACGTTTCAATTTAGTTGATATATGTTTATTCAGTGGATAAACCTGTTTTTTGATGACAGCTGCACATCTGCAACGATAAGTTTTCTATTTCTAATTTAAGAGATATAATTTTAGACCATTCTTCCTGAAGTTTCAAAAAAATAATAAATAATTTGCTGCAAAGAAACAAATCTTGTGATACAAATTATTTCTAACATTGATAAAATTTTTGCCCTAGAAGATAGGCACCAAAGACTGAATGAAAGAGTGTGTTGGTTATTTTAAGAGACACTCTTTACCTACAGAACAGTCACACGTCTACTGAGAGATGAGTGAGAAAATGTGAGGCAATTTACACCATTTCTCATTCTAGCTTTTGGAAATTTAATGAAATCTTACACTTCTTTGAATTAAGGACAAATAAAGTAACGGCTCTAGGAAAATTCTACTGCGGAAAGTTCCACTGCAGAATTTTGCACTTGGAAAATTCCACTGAGGAAAATTCTGCTACGGAATATTCCACTAAGGAATAATCCACTAAGGAACATTCCACTGCGAACAATTCAGCTGCGGAAAATTCCACTAAAGAAAAAAAATTGCATTGCATATTTTTATTATAGCGTAATTGGTTTAATAAATTGTTAGGTGAATGTCTTTATATAGATTATAAGTTTACATTGTTAATCCTAGTAACCTAGGGACTGATTCCAGGACAATAACCCCTCGTGTAAAAAAATCCCCGTGCAAATTACCCCCCAGACAAAAAACCCTCGTGCAATAAACCCCCCGGACAAATACCCCCGGACAAAAACCCCCTAAGCAAAAAACCCCGGTGCAAAAAAACCCCGGTCTATATAAATAGCATAATTCATTTTTATTAATATATTAAACATTATTCAATGCGAACCAATAATTATTACATTTTCTTCGAGAATATGACAAATTTTTTGCAAAATAAGGTATACCCAATTACCTATTTCATAGTAAAAATAAGTGCAGTATACATTTTGTCACTATCAAACCTGGCCGGGGGGTGGGCAAGCCACCCTCCTCCCCCAAACTCCCCCTCCCATAACCTAACCTTAGGTGCACTATATCACTTTATATTTATAGCATATAGTAATTTTATTAATAAAAAATTAATGAAAATTAATTAAAATTAATTATGCTATTTATATCGACCGGGGTTTTTTTGCACCATGGGTTTTTTGCTTGGGGGGTTCTTGTCCGGGGGGTATTTGTCCGGGGGTTTTATTGTACGGGTTTTTTTTGTCCGGCGGGTATATTGCATGGGGGTTTTTGACCGCGGGTTTTTTTTTGCTCGGGGGGGTTATTGTCCTGTCACCCTAGGGACTGAACCAGGCGCACCAGTCCTTATGAAAAAATATTAATAATTTTATTTTTAAACCGATTTAGAAGCTGTCTTTCCATGACTTTTACTTTCCATCATAATTACATACGATTAGACAAAAAAGAAGGTGATAAATGTGAATATACTCATATTTTGAGCATTTATTCAAATGTACAGGACGTGTCTCAAAAAAAAAACAGAACACAAGTTTAAGTTAGTATATTTCAAAAACTATTAAAGATACATGCATCTTTTTGATATATGTTTTCATTGTTGAACCCTTCTCCATTCACAGTTAAATTTTTAATAAGTTCTATTTAATTACAATATAATTACAATTTATGATAAAAAAAATACAGTACAATTTAATATCGAATTTTATTGGTTTAGTGAAATTTTCCCTAGTGGAATATTCTGCAGTGGAATTTCACCAGTGAAATATTCCGCAGTGGAATTTTCCTTACTGGAATTTTCCACGCACCAAAGTAACGAATTCATCAGGACCAGCTGTGTGTCCTTGGTGAACCCCATCCTTGATGAGAGATATTGAGTAGAGAGCTACAACTTTCAATATAATTATGTTCTTATTTCCTAAGTATGTAGAAGAACTAAAACGTAATTCATCCTATAGACACTCACTTACTTCAATGTAGATAAAGAAAAAGGATAATTACCAGGTAAATCAATGTATGTTATTCGCAGAGAATTTAGAGATTGTGAAGTTAATTACACTCACCGTTAACTCGTTCAAAGAGGTACACTTTACGTCTCAACACCAGCAAATATTATCCCCACAGTGAACTTTAATTCAAAACAGCTCTATCTTAAATCTGATTAGATAAGATAACGGGAAGATGCAACGGGTAACGCAAAGTTGTACACAGAAAATAGTAAATATTGGACAGACAGACCAGGAGACTGAATACTTATATGAACTTTGCTTCGAATATTAGATTTTAATAATAAAAGGTATAAAATTCCTAGAAATAATAACAATATTTCTGTGTAGAGTTTTTAATAAATTTATCAACAGTAGTGCATAAAATATTTTATTTATTTCCATCAATGGTATCTTGAAATTACTCTAATATTCATTATTTAAAGGGACATTAGCATTTGAAACCAAAAGTAAGTCACCATGCAGGTACTGCTTCTCTTTATCTTATCTTTACTGATAAGGTCGAAGTTACTGATATTATACCTCAACTCGAACACTCACAGTACTCGGAAACTTGGTGTTAATACAGCTCAGTGAGTAATTTCCAAAAGTCAGGTTTGTTACTGACCTGTGCTAACAGCCACTTTCAGAGTACTGTGGGTGTCCAAGTTGAGGTCTAAAATCAGTAACATTTCATCTCTCTCCACAGTCAATATCTTATCTTGGATGAATATAATTCATAAGAAGAAAAAGAATGACAAACTCATCCTCTACCCATTCTCAATAATCAGTAACTCAAGGAAAAATAGAACAAAATATTAACAAATGGTTAACTAGAGGACGGGCACTCGTAGAGCGCATACACTCGCCACTGCTTATAAATGACCTTGACCTTTAATCTGTTCGCTCCCAAAATCAAATAAACATGTGACTGGATAATGACTAATCGTTCCACCAAATTTCAGGCAATTTGGTTGAATACTTTTTGAGTTAAAAATGACCTTGACCTTTGATCTTTGACCTGATCGCTCCCAAAATATAACCGAATAGTTCCAAAATATTGACCAATCGCTCCACCAAATTTCTGACAATTTAATTGAATATGTTTTGAGTTATTGAGTTATATATGACTTTGACCTTGACCTTTTATCTGATCGCTCCCATAATGTTACTAAATCGTTCCTGGACATTGACTAATGGTTTCACCAAATTCCAAGAAATTTTATTCTAAATTTTTTAAGTTATGCGAATAACAAGACGATACATAAATAAATAAATACGCCCTAAAATATTACCTTCCTCAATTTGCGAAGGTAAAAGATATAAGGATTAGTTAGAGTTTTTGTAGATATTTATTGATAAAATTATAAGAATAATTTCAATATATAAGGGGTCTAAACTCTAAACTGAATTATTTGTTGCATATTCAACCCCTGTAAATTCCACCCCGGTTTATTCCACCCCCGTTATATTTGACCCCAGTATATTTCACCCCCGGTATATTCCACCACCGGTATAATCCACCCCGGTATATTCCACCCCCTGTTTATTCCACCCCCGGTATATTCCACCCCGGTATATTCCACCCCCGGTTTATTTCACCCCCGGTATATTCCACCCCCGGTATATTTCACCCCGGTTTATTTCACCCCCGGTGTTTTCCACCCCGGTATTTTTCACCCCGGTATATTCTATCCCAGTATATTCCACTCTGGTATTTTCCACCCCGGTATATTCCACCCCGGTATATTCCACCCCCGGTATATTCCACCCTCGGTATATTCCACCACTGTGGCACTGCTCATTATGATGACAATAAAAAGTCAAAGTTTTTATTTTTAGATGCTATTATTAAATACTGCGTAGTCATGAAGAAATAACTCAGACGAAATCCTAGGACATTTTGACCATATTTAGAGGTAGCTCAAGTCAATGAAAATTTTATCTTTTATAGACAAAAATAGAAATATTCATAATATGGCAGTTTATTTAAAAGTGTACATGTTAAGCAAGTTAATAGTAATTCATTTTTAACATGAAACTGCAGTGTGTACTCTTACAATAATGGTTGGATGAGGTGTGGAGGGGTTCGAATGGCAGAGACAACTCATTCAAAGTTTACACTCTTTGTTTATAAGGTCCTGTTTTGGATTCTAGGACAAAAACTCCTGTAGTCAAAAAGCCTCCGTGTATGATAAATGCAATAATCTGCCAGTCTTAAACCCCTGAACAGTGTACAATACCTCCCTCCCCCCTCCCTCATCAAAACCTCCTGGTTTAAAATACCCTGTAAAATACCCATTGATGCAAAATTGAAGTCTTCGGTCAAAACCGTTTTACACCACTTTTACTCGAAGTCAAACTACCAAACACAAAATAAAATATAATTAACAAGAAGTACTGAATGACATCATCTTACAGTTAATATTGCTGTTGTGTTAGCGATATTGAAGATAATCAGCTTTTGATTGATAAACTAAATACCTCAACTGATAAAGAGCGTTCACACAACCTTTCTTTCTGCTGTTCTGTCACATGTGTAGCGATAAATAAACAGCTTGTGATTGGCCAAGAGAAGGTTAAATTTGTTACAATGAAAATGAAATTTACTTAGTATTATATAAATATTAAAAAATGATTAATATTATTATATTACCTAATCAAATCTAACCTGTGAAGTGGAGTATAGATTACCGGGGTGTAATTTACCAATGTGGAATATACTGGGGAGGAATATACCGGGGTGGAATATACCTGGGTGGAATATACCGAAGTGGAATATACTGGGGTGGAATATACCTGGGTGAAATATAACGAGGTAGAATATACCGCTGGTGGAATATACCTGGGTGGAATAAACCGGGTGGAATATACCGAGTTGGATTATACCGCTGGTGGAATATACCTGGGTGGAATATACCTGGGTGAAATTTACCGATGTGGAATATACTGGGGAGGAATATGCCGGATGGAATATACATGGGTGGAATATACCGGAGTGGAATATACCGAGGTGGAATATACCTGTGTGGAATATACCGAGTTGTACTAAACCGGGGTGAAATTTACCGATGTAGAATATACTGGGGAGGAATATACCGGGTGGAATATACTGGGGTGGAATATACCTGGGTGGAATATACCCGGGTGGAATATACCTGGGTGGAATACACCGAGGTGGAATATACCGCTGGTGGAATATACCCGGGTGGAATATACCTGGGTGGAATATACCGAGGTGTAATATACCAGGGAGGAATATTCTGGTGTGTGATTTAAACACGGTGAGAATACGGGTCTAGGAAAAAAAGCTCCTGAGGAAAAAATTCCCCCGAATAAGTTATCACTCCGGAATAAATTCCTCCAGAAAACATCCAACGAAGAAAGAAAACCCCCGCGTTAAAAATAGAATATTACATATGTAATCTTTATTTTCATCCATTTTTTTCCTAAAATACCTACAGAAAGAGGAAATAGACAATATCAGAAGGAATAGCATGAACTTGTAGTATCAAATTACAACAGTTTGAATGAAATAAAATAAAGGTTTTAGACTGTAGTCATCTAACGTCAAATGAAATATAAAAATTTCAAATACGCTGTACAAAACTTAAAGTTTAAATTGTATGCTATGTCCTTGTCGTACTCTATAATATAATTATGTTCATCTAATTTTTCTACACCATTGCGCAGTCTAATCAAAAAATCTAATTATTTTCGATTCTTCAGAGGAGTGTTACCAGCACTAAGTTGCTCTTAGCGAAATTCCTGAAATGATTGTTATATTACAAAAGACTTTAATTGAGGTTTAAGATTTACCCATTTAATATTAAATTACAGTCATCTATAACCTTATAAATGATCTAACCATACATGCACGCAACCTATATAATTATATATATTATATAATGCTAGGAAAATTCGTTCACGAAAAATTCGTCCACGGAAAATTCGTCCACGGAAAATTCGTCCGTTTTCTTAATTTATGAATAGAAAGAATAACATTATTGAGTGCTAACAATATATGTAAGAGATAATTGCAATCGCTTTTAATCTGGTTAGATGAAAATACATTACGCATTTATTCAGCAGTTAAAACTGTTGATGAAAAATTCGTTTTATGTAGCTAATATATTATGTTTTATATAATTAAAAATGAAAAAATGGAAAAAATAACTTAATCATATATTTAAATTGAATAGCTGAACTTTTTCACCTATGCAAAATATAAGCAATACACAGAGAGAGAAAAGTACAACCCGTATGGGTCATTGGTCATATCTAATGGGTCATCAATTTATGTTTTGAATCAATTTATTACGTGAATTGGTTGGACTTTATTCATGTTTTCATGTGTGTTAAAACAACCATGACATGGTGTGTCATCAAACATTAGTTGATTCAATTCATTTTATGGTTTGAATTAACTAACTATGAGAGCTAAAAGTTACTTTTTGAGAATTTAAACGTATGTTGAAACAACTATGACAGAGTGTATTGTAGTAAACTAGTAACTCACAAAGACTGTTAATCCAATGTATCTGGTGGGTCTAGGACATTTCGTCCACGGACATCTCGTTCACGGACATTTCGTGCAACGGACAATTCGTCCACGATTTGCTTTATTTTGTATTTTAAAGTGTTTATGGAATATATTTTATAAATTTTTTTTCATTATTACATTAAAAGGCAGGTGTAAATATGAGATAATATAATAGGGATTTAAGCCGTATATGAATTAACACACAAAAATGTTTATCTATCTATTACAGTTATAAAATTAAATATGCTAAACGGGATGACAGCATTTTTAAGTTATTCACCTCGTTCAATATTTTGCATTAATTAATGAATTATGAGTATCTAAAGTTTAGAACTGAAATAACAGGGTCCTAACAAGAATAAATGTGTGGATACTTAGTAATTAAAGAAATTATAATAGAGGTAAATAATAATTGTTATTATTATATATGTGTAAGTCCGAAAATATGAAACAGTCCAATAACACGGACGTTTTTACTTTTAAATAATTAAACGTTACACTAAAAAGTACAATATCTAGCTAATTTTTTATATCATTTATTTAGTAGTATATTATATACCTACATATTATTATGTATGTAATTTAGGTAATCACTGTTAAAAATATTCTGCTATAAAATACTACTTTCTGAACCAATAGTGCATCTAATTATCTAATCCGAATAATAATATTGATGATTATTGTAGTTACTGTGAAATAAACACCACAAAAAATGTCTCTGTTTTCTATGTTTATGTACTGCAATAACATAGAATCAAGCCAGGTAATTATTCCAGATTCCAAAAGACTCGGGTGTAATAGTGTATCATTAAAAAGTTTTCATTTTTATTATTTTACTGATGTCGGCCAACAGGATAAAAATATTGCAATAAGAATTTAGGCAAATACCATACATTTCCAATCACAATCAAAAAAGGGTGTATATGAATATGTATAAATTATATAACATATAAAATAAATTCACACAATAAATATAATACAAAATAAAGCAATTCGTGGACGAGATGTCCGTTGGACGAAATTTCCGTGGACGAAATGTCCGTGCACACTAACTTACTATGAGAGTTGGCATTATTTTTTCAAGTTTAGGAGTGAGTCAAAAAGACTGTTTTGTTTTAACCAACGTCAATTTAACTACTTTTAAGTAGTACCTGCAACTCATAACGTACGTAGGGGCAAAATCAAACCATTCATAAGAGTAAGAAAAATATTGATTTGACTCAACTATTCCTTTCTCTGTGTGTAGTAGTCAACAAAAATACTTGTTTCATTTGGGGTTCTAGGTCCTTTCGCTGAAAACACTACCTAAATAATGTACATATTTTATAGTAAAACTAGTACAGTATACATTTTGTCACTATCAAACCTGGCCGGGGAGGAGCAAGCCATAACCGGGCCGCTAACCTAACCTTCGGTGGACTATATCTCTCTATATTTATAACGTATAGTGTTTTATTTAATTTTAAATTAGATAATAATCATTATTATATATCTATCAATCTTAATGTTTTTTTAAACAATAGTAAATTGTGCAGTACGACAAACTTAATGGATACAACTATGTACTATTGGGTCTATGTCATTTTGGTCGCAGTCATTTGGGTCGCGGTCATTTGGGTCGCAGTCATTTCGGTCGTGGTCATTTCGGTCGCAGACCATTTGGGTCGCAGTCATTTGGGTCGCAATCATTTGGGTCGTGGTCATTTGGGTCGCTGACCATTTGGGTCGTGGTCATTTGGGTCGTAATCATTTGGGTCACAGACCATTTGGGTCGTGGTCATTTAGATCACAGACCATTTGGGTCGCGGTCATTTGGGTCGCAGACAATTTGGGTCGCAGTCATTTGGGTTGCAATCATTTGGGTCGCAGACCATTTGGGTCGCAGTCATTTGGGTTGCAATCATTTGGGTCGCAGACCATTTGGGTCGTGGTCATTTGAGTTGCAGACTATTTGGGTCGCAGTCATTTGGGTCCGTGTCTATAAAAAGTATAATAAACATGCATAGTTAATATAGCGTTTGCATAATTGAATGCTTGATCAATTTTACGTTCACCAATTCTCCATTCGATCACCAATTTTCCATTCGATCAATTTTACGTTCACCAAATCTCCATTCGATCAATTTTACGTTCACCAATTGTCCATTCGATCAATTTAACTTTCACCAATTCTCCATTCGATCAATTTTACGTTCACTAATTTTCCATTCGATCAATTCTACGTTCACCAATTCTCCATTCGATCAATTTTACGTTCACCAATTCTCTCTCCATTCGATCAATTTTACGTTCACCAATTCTCTCTCCATTCGATCAATTTTACGTTTACCAATTCTCCATTCTATCAATTTCACGTTCACCAATTCTCCATTCGATCAATTTTACGTTCACTAATTCTCCATTCGATCAATTTAACGTTCACCAATTCTCCATTCGATCTATTTTACGTTCACTAATTCTCCATTCGATCAATTGTTTTCGATAAATTATTGATTCGAAATATTCTCCAAGAATTGTTTCGATTCGACTGCACAGCCTATAATAAGAGTCTGCACTTTGGGAATTCGGTAAGACTTTAATATAAAGGAGAAATAAATTTATATTAAATATTGGCCCTTTTTGTAAAATAAAATTGAATCGATTCGTCAATTATTAAAGTTCCTCTAAATTCAATTTCTTTTTATCGTTTTGATCAATTTGATAGCATATTTTCAATTTTATATGCTTTTAAAAATATATAATCAAAACTCTACAGTAACAGTTTGCTTCCGATTTGCTAATTTTCCGTCCGAAGAAAAAGAATATACACCGTTTATTTTGAATAACTAGTTAGGTATAAATCACTGTATAATGAATTTAAAATTAAATATTCCTGTAGTTTTATGTTAATATATGAAATTGAGAAACTTATTAAGGAAAATTTCATATGCTTCAAGAAAGAAATAATTAAATATACTGATCCGAATTGTAAGTGATTTGCAGAATGATGAACCCTAAAGGTCCCCTCCAAGCAAATATTTTCATTGCCATATTCAACAAGGCTAATGTTTCTTATCATTTTGCTGCAAACCGCAACGAATTTGGTAGCATATTTTTAATTTTATATGCTTTTAAAGATTTTTATAATCAAAACTCTACAAAACCTATTTTTACTTCCGACTTACTAATTTAAGAAAATTTCAGTCTGAAGAAAAAGAATGTACACCATTTGTTTTGATTGCCAACTAGGTATTAGGTTTTAATTAATAAATCCATTTAATATTCGTGTGAAGGTATAAAATTGAATAAACTAATTATAGAAACGTTTATACATAATATACTTTAGGAAACAATTAATATCTAAAATAAAGGCCGAAAACGCATGGTTTGCTTATAAAATTCAAATTTGTAATCAAAACAAAGAGTGTACAATCTTCTTCTTGAGCATCAGACCTTTAACCTTATTACCTTCGCAGATTGCGCAAGGTAATGTATTAGGTGGCATTTATTTATTCATCATCTTGTTATTCGCAACTCAAAAAGAATATGACCAAATTGTCTGAAACTTCATGGAACGATTAGTCATTGTCCAGTAACCATCTGGTAAAATCTTGGGAGCGATCCAGTCAAAGGTCAAGGTCATTTATAACTCAGAAAGTATTCAATCAAATTGCCTGGAATTTTGTGGGACGATTGGTCATTATCCAGGAACCATTTGATTAAATTTTATGAGCGAACGGGTAAGATGTCAAGGTCATTAATAATTCGAGGATTATTGGATGGTCCAGTTCATATACCAGCAGCGGTGCAGGTATGCGCTCTACGATTGCCCGTCATCTAGGTTCTATAATATTATGTAATAAACTCATTTTTTTCCCCGGATCCTGGAGAGGACGTTAAGGATGTGTCTACAATTATATAGCAACTTAAGCATAATAACGTGATTCATACCCCGCTATTATTACCACAAACTTTGTCTTGAATTAGTAATAAAAGTGGGGCCTGCCTGTAAATACACCAGGCTACCATATAAATCTTATTAGTTAATACAAACAAAAGTTCTAAATTTTCACCATCAATTTTCTTTAATTCAAACTCTGCTCTCTAGAAATTGTGCTTAAGGATCTGAATGCCTTTTTGTTAGGTCGATATGTTTTTTTAAGGTCAGTATGTTTTTTTGAGGTCGGTATGTTTTTTTAAGGTCAGTATGTTTTTTTAAGGTCAGTATGTTTTTTAAGGTCAGTATGTTTTTTTGAGGTCGGTCAGAAACCGTAAAAAAACCTCTATAGCTATTTTCCTAGTCTAAAATGAATCTCAATAGTTTCCTGTACAAGATCAAGTGAAAACAGAATGTCGAAAAACGTACTAGAATTAGTAGCTACAATTTAATTCGTAATTGTACAATTATTATTGATCTGTAAAATATGCAACTATAAATTGTAGTTTTGTGCAGAACATATTTTTGTGATACCATCTTCAGATTGTTATTTTTCGTCATTTTTCGACCGATTAAAAGACATTCAACTTTCAAAATGTAGAGAAAAGTATCAAAAATAAAGTTTGTTAAAGGAATTCTGTTTTTAGCAATTACAATAATTTGTTTCCCTTCATTTTACAGTAATTTTAGTGTTAGGTATCCGATGAAATTGAAACTCCATACGTAAATCTTGATATTTAAAAGTATATTTATTTGAAAATAGTTTCCTAGAAAGTGTGGCGAATACACCAGACTACTATTTAAAATTAGTTTCAATCAAATCAGTTCACTATTGAAAAAGTAGCAGCAATTTTCCCAAAAACATCAACTTCAAGGGGTTGTTCTCAGGCTGTGCGCCTTTACCGATGAAACACAACTGGAATGTCTGGAACCTCTTCTCTGGCTTCTGGTTGTAGGTATTTTGCAGTAAGCCACACCCTGTGCCTCTTCCCTGAAATTACCTGAAAATAAAAACTTCAATTAAACGCATTACATTTCATATACAGGCATCCCACGCTTTAGTTACCAAATCACGACTCAGTTTAGTTACCAAACGGTAAATAAAGCGAATAAAAGTAACAAGAAATTTATATTTATAACTCCTTGATTTATACCTCATTTTCTAGGAGTTATAGAAAGAAAATTTATTATTAGAGTAAAACGTATATAAGCATATTATTAATAATATACAGTCTTTCAGTGTTTGTGACTGTGATGAAAGTTTAAAGTCGTGCATTCATAAAATATTTTAAAATCCACCTATAGCTTAAATCTAACTCAGTATAGGTGAGAAATTAATAGATACTTAGACTTCTATAATTATTGTGCTACATTTAACAAACAAGAATTTTATCTCTATGAAATATTTTTGGTAGTAGGGTACTAAGTTTCAAGTTATTGGTTGGTTCTACAATTTCGGACACGTCAGAAAAGAAAATATTATAATTAGTATTTATCTTTCATTCTAATTGGTATCATGGATACCAATTGAAGAAAAAGTTAAATAAAAAACTAAAATGAGAACCAATTGCTTCTAATAACCTCATCTTGATTATAATTTTGATATTTTTTTAGTTACTGTGAAATAATCACAAAAATTGTCTCCGTTTTCTATGTCTGCGAACGGTTCTTATTTCGAATCATGACTCGAAAAAAGTTTTACTAAAGTGAGTTGTACTTAAAGCGAGGCCTACCTGTAGTACAGTAGCGCCCAAAACTATGGAACAAAATTTTAGAAACATTTCAAAACGGACATTTTACCTACTGATAGCTAGTAGTTATCATCCATAATAAAACACTTAATTTTTTAATTAAATTTAAAGGTTAGAAGCAAAAAGATATAATAACAACTTATTTACAAATTTTGAGCATCCATAACTAAAGAAAAAAGTGCGTTTCTTTTAAAGGTCCTCTCTACGAAAATTTTTATTGCTTTAATCAATGAGGCTAATGTTTCTTATCATTTTGCTGCAAACCGCATGGAATTTGGTAGCATATTTCTAATTTTATATGCTTTTAAAGATTTTTATAATCAAAACTCTTAAACACCTATTTTACTTCCGACTTACTTACTTTCAGTCTGTAGAAAAATAATGTACATTATTTGTTTTGATTGTCGATTGTCAACTAGCAACTAGGTATTTTGTATGATAAATTCATTTACTATTCGTGTAAAGGTACAACCTTGGATAAACATATTATATAAACGGTTATATGCTTCAAAAAACAATTAATATACTAAACGAAGACCAAAAACGCATTTCTGTTCTTAAAATTTGATATAAAAAATAGGAGTGCACAATCTTCTTCTTCAGTTTCATATTAGTGCTTCGGATAATTGTTGCACACATAGTATTAAAAACTTTAAAAGCAAATATACACAGAACCGAATTGTATGCAGTTTGCAGAATAATGAATTAATGATCCTAGACCTTAGTTTTACAATATTATGTAATAAACTCATTTTTATCTTGAAGCCTGGATAGGGGCTTTAATGGAAAAATCCAAAACAATCCCAACGTTTCAATTTAGTTGATATATGTTTATTCAGTGGATAAACCTGTTTTTTGATGACAGCTGCACATCTACAACGATAAATATATTTCTAATTTAAGAGATATAATTTTAGACCATTCTTCCTGAAGTTTCAGGGATAAATCCAATCCGTGTGAGTCTACTAGTACTTCCATGGTGTGAGTGGAATATCTTACCATAAGGTAAATATCTAAGGCCTTTTCATTTTTTTATGGGCTTGAGTAAACTTTGCGGTGGCCAAACCATAATTTCAAAATTTGTTCATTTACAGTCTTAGCCGTGTGCACTATCTTGTATGATAGTAGCTCCATCGGAACCTAAAATCTGTATGATTGGCACAATGATCTTACAATTTCTTAATACATATGAGCGTTTGCGTGAAGCTTTTGAATTTGGCTAGAAAATATTCTAAATACCATGGCATTCTTTCCGCATAATTCACACTTTCCTTTTCCTTTGCTTTCACATCTTAAAATATAGTTCTCATCATTATTTACAATCATCAAACTTACTTTCGTCACTGAAAAGTTCTTTAATGCAATTTTCCACACGTTCTAGAAACATCCTATTATAAATCCCTATTTTTTCTTCCTATTCTTCCAACCAGCAAGTGAATTTTTGAGGATAAGAATTTTTATTGACGAAAATAAAGATTCCACTATTTACTGAAATGTCTACCGACAGTCTACCACTTTCAGTACTGCCACTCTGTATCACTGCAATATTCAACAGTTCTTCCAACCTCTGTAATATTTTACTCCCTATAAAAAATCTGTTGGATGTTATATTATTTTTTTATGAATCTTCGGGAAGAGTGATATTAAACATTGAATCTAAAGATTATCTAAATGTTATTTGTTCATGCAGTAGCAGATGTCATTGAGAGCAAGGTGTTAAAATTGTACATTTGTTTTCAATAATTTAGGCTGTTTATTTATAATAAACAGGTTTATCCTTACTTTTAGACTATAAAAATTGGACTGTATCTTTTAAATTGAATTCAAATTTTCATATTTTAATATGTTGTTAAGGATGATAACGACTATCAGTTGTTATAATTTCAGCTTTGAAAAGCTAATATTTCTAAGACAAAATTTGATGTGAATGCAGTCACTTACCAAAGAATTCAACAAAAAGAGACACAAGCACCGGTGGCTGCACTCACGGATGGAAGTAGTGGAGGTTCAGGGTATTGATTACACAGGGTATTCTTGCAAGGCTATAATTAGGACGTGGTAATGTTGCATGGCTATAATTAGCATATTCGCGTGGGGTGATCGAGGGGTGAGATTGACAGGTGGGGAGATTGATGAGTGAAAAGGATGGTTTTTATATAATTCTGTGTTAAATTGTTACATAGAAAAAAGGATAGTTTGACAGGTGTAATAAATGTGTTGATGAAATATATATATGAAAGTTTGGTGTAATATCTAAGATGTGTAATTGTGAATTTATTTGTTATATAGAAAAAAAAGGAGTGTGTGACAGATGAGTAATGATTTATTTGAAAAGGGTAGTAATATATTTTTTCCAATTAATATGATTTCAATGTGATATACATAGAATTAGTATTAATTAAATAAATAGGAATGAAATAGAACTGCTTAGTATATGGAGCCAACACAAATTGACATAGTTCACCCAATTAAATTTTCTTTCTAAA
The DNA here is from genome assembly GCA_947561585.1 of Caprella mutica. Lineage (NCBI taxonomy): Eukaryota > Metazoa > Arthropoda > Malacostraca > Amphipoda > Caprellidae > Caprella > Caprella mutica. The sequence goes on from CANNZV010002257.1 coordinate 100,419, forward strand.
CGCACCATATAGAAAACGATAGAATGAACAGAGGTGGGGTATACTGTTCTAAAAAAAATTCAAATGTTATTATTATAATATAGACGGGTTGAAAAGGCTAGTAATTTTTTTTTTTTCCATTCGTTATGATTTCAATCTGCTATACATAGAATTAGTATTAATTAAATAAATATCATAGTTCACACAATTAAATTTTCTTTCTAAATGTACCATATAGAAAACGATAGAATACACAGAGGATGGTATACTGTTCTAAAAATATTTTTAAATAAAGTTTATATGAAATAATATTATTTAAGATATAATGTAGGCTTCTTCCGTCCATCCTTCCATCTTCTTAGAGTCCAAGAGGTGCTGTGCAGAGCAGATTTAATAAAATAACATACACCTCCTATGACCGCCAATTTGACTTTAAACAAGTTAGTGATCAGAGGAGGCGAATATATTTTATTATTTTCTCACAGAAGATCCAGCTACTTAATGCTAAAGAAATTTTCTAAATCAACTTAAAAGTATATTACATTAAAAAGACATTTTCTATATATTACAATGAATTCACCAACACTGAAAATCATCTTAAAAGTATATTACATTAAAAAGACATTTTCTATATATATATTACAATGAATTCACCAACACTGAATATTAATACATTAATTTAAAAAAAAAAAGAAATTGAACATTTTAAAAGTAAATGTGTATTATAGAAAAATTCACTTATTAAATCATTCAGGTGGGCCCTGCATTAAATCGTTCAGGTAGAGCCCACTTCATCAACATGTCCAGCTTGATCTTCTTACACTTTTGCATTGCATATCTTCTGATGATATCTTCTAGATATTCATCACTGATCTCATCTTCGTCTTTCTTCACTTTCTTCCTCTTCTCTCCAACCACCATGACCTCTTCAGAAAGATTTTCATTTTCCTTCCCTAAATCAATAGGAATGGCTTTCCTTGGTCTCCGAGGTACACTAGCTCTTTTTCGTTTAACAGGTGGTGGGTTTTTGTTTTGAGTAATATTATTATTTGCAGGAGTAATTTTGATTCGCTTGGGAACAGTTACTCCAGTAATGTTTGGTGTTGAAGACATGTTTGAACATGAAGGAACTAGAATATGATAAAATAATACCCATTAAAATTTATATCATTTTTTTTATTTGATTCGAAATAACACTATCATCTGAATGTTGCATTCGCTATTCGAGAGGATTGAAATAATTAATATAAAATATACACACACACACCTGGCTCAAGTTGTGTTAAAATCCCATAATCATCTGGTAATGTTCCATTTTCAAAGGCTTCTTTCAAAGTCACCAGAGACTCAGTTGCAACTCTCCCCATCTCCTCTGCACTCAAATGTAAATAATGCTTTTGTGATTCTATAAAAAAAAAATATATAATTTAATCACACACCACACATCCAATCAGTTTATTTGATCAAATAAATTTATTCATTTAAATAATGATAAAAAGATAAACTCACCAATTTCCTTTCTCTGTCTGTTGACATCACTTTCCTCAAAATCAAACGGTGGCACATTAGAACAAATTTCCTGTAATTCACACTGACTAAGATTTTCTTCCATTTTATCACTCACTCGCAGATAAACACACTGTCAACACTTCCACCAGAAAGCTATCTCCAAACTGAATGATTTTTACAATTTTCTAAAGTCATTTATAGCCAACAGTGGATTAGGCTTGGGTATCCATGAGCTTTTTTACCCCCAACTGAGCTATTCTGTTACCTAAAATAATACCAACCCTCACGAACAACATCTCACATAAAAACTTCTTCGGGAAATATCATGCTAACTTAAAAATATTATAGTTACATTATACATCATACAATTGTGATTACATCCCCCTCAGAAAATTTCCCACTTAATTTTTTTTTTCTAGGATTCACCCCACCTCCTGTTATCACCTTTTTGTTTTGAATATATCCCTTATCTATAGGTATGATATCAAGTATATCTTGTACACCAGGTACAACTCTTGATCGCTTCACCAGTAAACTTCGTAACAAATCCTCAATTCTGAGAAAATTTGTGAAATTTTTATGTTTAATGAATCCATATTTCGATATTGTAATATATTTTAATAAATGTTGTAATAATGATTTTCCTTCCTCGCGATATTTATCAGGTAATGTATTAATTATTGTTGCTATATCTTCATCAGACACACCTTCACTCTCACCCTTGTCAAATTGTATTCCATCATTTCTCGAATCACGCGTTCTCTCATTTCTTACACTCTCCCCATCACCCATCGAATGCATTTTCTCATATTTCTCAGGGGATTCTTTCTCAATTTTCTTTTTCTGAGATAATAACTGCAATTTCAACTCGTCAGGTAAATGTTCATCTTTTACAATTTGTTTTTTTTCCAAATCACCTTCATCTTCTTCTTCAGATATTTTTTTTTCACATAATTTGATCATATTCTTATATTCCTGTGCATTAATTAGATAAAAGAATTTCATTTTGTAATATTGGAAGCAATGTATTCAATATGTGCAGGCCTTGCAATCCCACCCAGAGCTTTCGTTTTTCACTAGCCTTTATTGCACGAGAGGATAATTTACGCAATATTTTGCTCACTCTTTTTAAAATAGTTTTAACTCTATTTTTTATTTTCAAATTCCCATTCAAGATATTTATACAAGCTTCACTCAACAATTTTAACTCATTCAATTTGATTGACTTTATATAGCCAACTCGCTCTCTATTAGTTTTTGTTATCAATTTTTTCACAAGAGTTGAAAGTCTTTTTACTCCAATTTGTTTATCCATCGGTTTTTTGAAAAAGGATAGTCCACGTACCGTATAAGGTATCTTTTAATTCCACGTTTTTTATGTGTTTTAACAATTTCGACCCTATATATTCCTGTATTCTCAACGGGGATTAATTCCGATTTATAGAATTTCCCCTCTATTCTCTTATTTTCCAAATCAACCAGTGAGTAAGTAATGGGATGAGTTTCATTTACTCCATCTATTTTAAATATCTCTTTAGTGTTTCTGAGAAAACTTTCCTTGAAAAACTTGTGTTGTGTGGTCCCAGCCGCCACTAAACGCACGTGTGTGCCCACACTTAACGTGTTAGATAATGAATCATAATTTATTTTGCTTCGATTCTTATATATACTTTTAAATGCATTTACTATTTCACTCCACGCAGTGGTTAAATGAACATCAGTAGGGGTTTTATAATCCAACCCTCTATGCTTAGAATGGTTATATGTATCCACTAAAATAGGTAGCACATCAATGTATCTCTCAGTATTAAATTCTGTAATATATCGCATTATTTTCATCTTCAAAGTTCTTATCACCCTTTCAGCAAGTGAAACCTTAATCTCTCGATTGAAAGTGTTATATCGACATATTTTATTTTTATTTAATAATTCATTAAGTGCATTCGATTTAAACTCTATTCCTTCATCTGTGAGCATTTTTGAATATTTATATATTGAATTTGAAAAAAAATGTCTCATTTTAGGTACTATATCTTTACTTTTCAATGATTTTACCATATAAACTGATAAATATCTACTAAATATATCAATGAAAATCAACATATACCCACAATCATCATTTTGTTTTTCATATCTCCTCAAATACGCTATATCAGAACAAACAATTTTTCCAGGTCCAGAAGCAATGAATGGACGTCTTTTAAATTTTTTTCTTGTTATTTTATGAAGTGTGTATGAATCTTTAGAATTCAAATACTTTACAGGATCCTCAACCCCTGCTTGTTTTAATTTTGAGATAGATCCCAACCCAGCAGGATGAGACAAATCTCTATAAATGTTTTCAGGGTCTATATCTGTATACATGTCTCTAAACTTTCACCAAAAATGTTTGTTCGGATAAGTAATTTTGAATCTGGATCTTTGGTAAAATCTATCAATAAATAACGATATTTTTCTTTCAATACAATCAACTTATACAACTTTAAAAACATATCTCGTTTTTCCTGTGGTAGAAAAGTGGTTGAAAAGTGAAGCACCTGTCTACTATCCCTCATTCGCAAGAGAACTATATGAGTTGAATTTAATGAAATGCAACGGAATTCTTTGCTCGGAAGAAAAATATTTTGTGTTAAAAGTATAGCTGAAACCTTCTTATGTCTTCCTTTAACGAACACTTCCGCCGCGAGTTTTAATTTCTTTATATCATAGATGATATCATCATAAATTATCAATATCGGTGATAATCCATCGTGATCTAATTCAACATTAAATCCATCATCTCGAATAACACCAGCATCTTCCACACACTCTAATTCAGAACCAACCACTATAATCTTATCAAATTTATGTTTGTAGAGTTGAATTAACTTCGATGTAAAATAACTCTTTCCACTACCTGAAAACCCACCAATTAAAACCCTAGCGCATTGATTAAAAATATCTACTTCATCAGACTGAATCCTATCCATTACTACACTAGTGATAACAACACCCATCTATTTTATATGATAATGAAACATTACAATTAGAACATTACAATTTATTGAAAACTTATTATTATACATAATCAATCGCTATTAACTAACACTTCATCAACTTTGATATTCAACTCGTCATGTAACTCCCTCATCCATGATATTTCTTTTCCTGTTTGAATGAGCTCAGAAGTGATAGACTCTATTTTTCCCTCTATCGTAGAGATCTGTGTATTGACTGTAGCCATCGCATCCACACGTTCACGAAGATGAAACAGATGTTCACATATTTTCTCAACTTGAATTGTAATGTTCTTTTCATTCCTCTTCATTGTCTCCTGAATTTTGTTAAATTTAATATTAAACTCTGATTCAATGTCTCTAAAATCACGTTCAACGACTGCAATGGTTGCACGTTTATTAATCCCATTCTTCATATACTCTACTTCACCATTGAGTTTCTCTTCTAATTCTTGCAATCTTGAATATTCTATCTGGGATTGAGAAATCAACTGTCGAATATCATCAACCTCATTATTGATTTGATCAATAGCTTCATTCATCTTGATTTCAATCCCTTCATATTTATGTAGTGATTTATATCCATTACTCTTTTCAATTGTATCGATGAGTTTCTTAAGCACCTTAACACCAGTGAATAAAAAACTCTCCAACACTTTAATAATACATTCATTTTCATTTTCATTACTCTGGACATCCATCCTTCAATGTATCTATTCAATGACTGATTGAATATTATTGAAGCAAATCTATTTATTGCATGTATTTGAGCATGTACAGACAGCCAAACATTTTTTATTGTACATTAAGGATGGACAGAAACTTATCTCACATCTATCCACACCAATCTCTGCGAGAATTCTTTCAACTATTCTATCATTGCTTCTAAAATTGTCTGAAAAATGGGATAGTATTCTTTTCATACTATATTCTTTATTTAGATAGAATGCAAAATAAAGGCAATAAAGACCACACACTAGTGAATCATTTGATTGCAGCTGAGTTTTCACAAAACTTTTCACATTAAACTTCATGTAACATTTAAAAATATTTCCACCATAAAAAATAGGTTTTTTTGCATAACTATCAACAAATATTACATTATCATTAATATCAAAGTAAAACATCACCCAATGACCCAAAATATTCGGGTTAGAAATAACATTAACTATGTATATCCCTCTGTTTTTTATTTGCAAACTGTCGTTTGTGAATATCCCCTGAAATCTACCTCCAATTTTCAAAAATACGGATTCTAATTGTTTTGAATTCATATTAAATTATTGGTTCTAACTGATTTCCGTGAATCTATTTGTACGATACCATTAATTACACCCACAACGAAAATAACCACATTCTCTGTAAGATTAACAGAAAGTTGTGCAGAGAGTCTCATATTACCTCTACGCTCTAACGAGAGAACCTCACTTGAATTAGTGGATCTCAAGTCGAATGCGAAAATGCTTTTACCACTTTTGAAATTTTCATATGTCAACAAATGATCTTTTCCCATTAAATTCTCCAAGGTGTGATTGAAGAATCGTGCTGGTTGTGATGGAATAGATCCCGTGATAGAACTTGTAACGTTCCCATCATCAATGATCAAAATACCCAGAATTCTTCTTTAAATTCCCATTCAAGGCATCTTGAGACACCATGAATACAATAACTTGATGTGGTATAATACCATTAAAAATATTGTCTAACACGATATTACTGCTCCCTTGTGGTATAATACTATTCTTTATCACAGGACGTGAGTATAAATATTCCACAAAACTATTTTCCAAGGTTAAATTTTGTGAAAGGCTCATGAGAGCTGAAGGTTGTGGGATTATCTTCTTCATCCATATTTTAGCCATAGTAATCTTATACTTGAAATTTTCATCAGTGTTCGTACCTAAAACAACTGCATTGCTAGCAAGATCAAATCTTATCCTCATATCAACACCATTAAGAAGGTAAAAACCTGAATCTGCTAATTCTATGTTCAATGGTGCTATTGTATGAATTCCTGTTACGCAATCAGCTTGGATGCTTTTTTCATCGTTTTTTAAAGAGGCGAGAGTGAAATTATTTGCGATATACGTATGTGGGATTTTGTTATCAAGAGCTTTATAATACATATTCCGGCCATGACTACTCATTTCATCCTTCGATAGACTTAAATGGTGTTTTACAACAGTCCACAACCCAAAGAATGCATTTGATTCACATTGAACACTATTCAAAAAAATAGAACTCTTTGCCAATATTCGATGAGCGAATCCATCAACTAGAGTGACATTATCCGTAGCTTCTATCGCTGCTCCATCTGCCTTTGTAATCGAAACCTTCAATTCTATTGATAATGTATCCAAATCAATAAATTCTTGATCACTACCGTTAATATTGAATTCAATGTAATTATCTGTTATTGCTTCACTATTAATATTCACATTGGATGGTAAAATATCCCTTTCATATCGTGATGAAATACCAGCCTCTAACTTATATATCCTTTTATCATTTGGAAATAAATTCGAGATGGCATTGTGATACCTCGTTGTTGGAACTGATAAAGATCCCATGTCCTGACTTGTGTCCGTCTATTGTAGTACTATGCCCAAATCAGATAGGGTGGGTATTATATATAAATTAACCGTTAACATATTCACAACTGGAACTTATTTGTATTGAAAATATCTTTTTTTCTTTTGCATTTCTTCTGGTTATTTTTCCTCTTTACAATTTGTTTCTTTGAACTAGTTTTTTTCTTCTTATTTCCCCCTCCTCTAGCTTTTTTAGCAACACGTCGCCCCATGTTAACTGCTGTCTCCATCCCTCGTTCTTTTAACACACGTTTAATATTTCTTCCCTGACCAACATCATCAGCTACATTTTTTGCAAAATTACCAACTTCAGGGAGAATTATACTCTTGATAAATGGAAGTGCATAACGAGCAAATCTCCCAACAAAAGATAATAAAGACCCTCCTCTGTTGTGGTAAACTCGGATATCAGATAACCCTCCACCCCTTTTAGAAAAAAGGGTGTTGAAATCTTGTACAGACGGGGATATATATACCACTCGCATGCTTGAACTTTTATAAATGAGCTGAATATATAATTACACTAGTTTATATATAATTATTTGAGTTTAAAATGTAAAACACACAAAACATCTACATCATCATCAAACAGAATCTCATTTCCATTTTGATCTGTAATTTTTATCGAAATATCTTCTATTAAAGTATTCTTTACCCCTTTGTAATTAAGTTGCGGGACGAATTTCCTCCTTGCTATATCGGTAGGGATTACATCTATGATGTTGATAGATTTATCCCCTAAATGTGATGGATGAACAATATCAGTATAAACAAAAAAACACTCTATTTTCCTTGGAATTTTAACTGGATTAATAATTAACGGGACGGTAGATTGTTCAGTACCCACCCCCAGGAACCTGGCCATATGGTCTGAGAACTCCCAAAACAGCTCACTTGACTCATCCACTATTGTATGGTCAAGTTTTCCCAGTGTAATATAACAATCATTTGTTTTAAATCTAAAAATTGGTTTCTGTGATCTTTTGGAAATATTTCTTATGATTAAGAAGGAAACAAAATCATTATTTAATTGTTGTATTGCCTTAAATATGGACACTCCCGTAATATTTACACTGCACAGATATTTTGAAGTGTAGAGTTTTTCAACTAATCCTTTATCATTGAAGGTTTTAATGTGAATATTTATAAAGAAATTAGGATCATATTTTTTTATGCAATGATACTCGGGTGAGAAAGCAATATTAGATAAAGCCACCACATAATCATCGTTCAAAAGTAAATTAGGTAATATTTTATTCGTGAATTGAGAAGCTTTATTATTTCTATAAATATTTTTATTCTCTTTACTAGACAAATATATATTAAAGTCTTCACCCATCATCTTGAAGACCAATACTGAATAGGATATTCACGAACATGTGGTTTTATTGAAACAAGAGAGAGATAGTCACAAATATTTATTCATACTAATATTTTTTTTTACATAATTACATACATTGATTAATTCATTCACTCTAGTCCAAAATGCACCCTTCCTGGTTTAGATCTTCTCGCCGTTAAATCTAGAGTGTGTTCGATATGTAGGTTATGTTTAGCGTGTTGAATATCTGTTCGTTTTTTACAAGGTTGAGGAATGTTATAATCACAATCAGGTATATCAGGATGCCCGAAAGCGATTGATTTTGTGTTATCAAGCCAATACCTTTTTGTGTCAAGTTTAGATAGCGCTCGCTTTGTGTTTGTAACTGTAAATAGTTTATAATCTTTTTTTCTAATGTTTACACATTCGACAGTTTTATAATTACATTCAATGTTTTTATGTATTTTCACGTAAAGATCATGTCTCATTTCATGTTGTTTACATTTATTGATTCCTTTAGCAGTTTGTTTTGTTTCATTGTCGGATGTAAGAATGGAATAGCATTTCGGTTGCAATATGCAAATTTCAGAGACTTCAGAGTTTGCAAGCTCTGATTTCAATTTCCCCAACTGTGATTTATGTCTATCTGAGTGTAATTTATGGTTTGGTGGATAATTACTTAAATCTAAATGTTCTTTTAAGGACTCATCATTAAAGTGATCGGAGATCAAGAATGAGTTGGATCTTATAAAATAGGAATCTGTGTCGGTATACATTAAATTGATTTTATCATTAAATCTTTTCTTTAAAACATTATAGAAAAAATTGTACATGTAATATTTACTATGTTGGAGAATATACCACCCAATATAAATTGGTGTCTTCATTTTGATATTATCTGAAAACAATTTAATAATTACTGAGTTTTCGGAAAGAGGGATGACCTCTTTTAATAATGGATTTCCTATATACCTCTCGAACATTGGTAATGAAGTGATTAATTTCGTATCAATCTGATTCTTACGTGCATTAAAGAGCATTTTTCCGAATACTGAATTATTCATAAGCTTCCAAATAGCACTTTCATATGAATTCTTTGAGTTTTTTCTAAGATTTATATTTTTGTTTATATAGCTACGGAAACACGACTCTTGTTTGAATTCAAATATTTTATGAATTCTTATAATTTTAATGCCTAACTTTAGATAGAGTTGAAGCAATTTAATTGAAATAAGATATTCTTTTTGCGGGAAATGTGTTGCTGTGAGTTTTTTCGTGATATAAGACTCTGACAAGTTGAGATTCTCAAATAGTTCCTTTGTGAAGGGTGATAAGTGATTAAAATCTGGTTTGAAATGATTTATCCCTAATGGAAGCTCATCAGTAACTTTTTTAACACCATCAGGAATTTCAAAATCAATCAATAGACAATATGTGTGATCGCCATCAACATCAATGTTAGGAATGTCAAATTTTTCTATTTCATTTTGTGTGAGTTCACGCTTTTCTCCAATAGGTAGCTTATCATTCATTACTGTAGCGTATAAGCTATTAAAATCAAGAAATAACCCTTCTGATATTTCCTCATCAGGATCAAAGTTGCATAGTGATGGATTGTTAAATTTTTTATATCCCTCATTAGCTATTGTTAAACCACCCCGTATATTGGATTCGAAAAGTGATAAATCTTCAACATTGTAAAGTAAATCGAAACTTCTTTTTGAGTTAAAAAGAGCTGAGCTGACCGCCAATGAGGGTAGTGTTATGAATTGACATGCATCCAACTCATGTTCTTTAAAAACTACATTGCGAAATTTCAAAAAGACTTCTGCAAGTAGAAAAACATCACATTGAAGATATAGTTTCATATAATCTTCAATGGTTTTACAGTTTGCTTCATTGTAAACTAATTGTGCAAAATTATAATCTTCTTCAGAAACATTAGAATCTTTTAATGCACTGAAGAAGTATTTATGTTCAGGTAATTCAGATTCTTGAAGTTTAGAGAAAGAGTCAATATATTCATATGGAAATACCCCCTTCCTCAGTGATAATTGAATCACATTATCTGAATATCCTCTTTTAACTAACTCTGTCTTGAATAGATTAAAATCATGTCCTGACTTCTTCAAATCTTCTGTAAGATGATCAAGACTCTTTGGAAGAAAGCTACAGCTATCAATAAAACGAAGTGTTACTTTATCACCTGTGTCTGGACTACCTCCATATTCTACTGAAATTTGAATGATGTTTTGACCTGCTTTGCTAATGATGTTTGTTGTATACCCCCTATTAGATAGCCCGTTTAGAATGAATGAGCTATCATATTTTGAAAAGTTGTGTGCAAGTATAGGGAGTTCATATCTTTTAGTTGAAATACTTGAATTGCAACTAAAACAGAGTGTTGCTATATAATTCCCTTTTATGACTTTACCATCCCTTTTGATAACCTCCTTATCCCACCCGTGATGACGGTGTTTATCACTTCCATCTGGATGAATGAACTTATTATTACAAAACGCACAATTAGTGGCTGTATTATGTGTTTTCCAATCATTTTCACCCATTACTATATTTTTATTCCATGTGGATTTATAGATCCCTACCAACTTTTTATAATCATTTAAAATATTATCAATTAATCTACCAGCGTCATTTGTCGTTTCAATTCCTGAGGAAACAACATTATCATTCTCAGAATCCACTATTATATAGGAATATGAACACATTTCATGTTCGTGTAATATATTGCTATGTTGATGTTTTTGTAATATTGACTCGCAGTCGTAAAAGGCCACATACTTGGCTTTTTGCGTAGCTGCAAGTGCTCTAAACTTGTACTTCTCTTCCTCATCGGGTAATTTAATATTTTGTAAGTAATTATACTGTCTGCAAATGGTGATGTGTCTAGCATAATCCCCTGATATGGTATTGAGACAGAAAGTACAATAAGGGTTAAGTGGACGTGTTTGATCTGTCTTTCTAGCATTGTGAATGAATCTTTGAATATCTGTTATTAAAACTACATGATTTTCTTCGTTTATCGTGGAAAGATATATATATGGCAAATTTGGATCATTCTCACTTTTACGTATTATTTTTATGGAACACCTATCGTCATGGTCTTTAAGTTGATATACTATAATGTTACGATTGGTGGCTCTTTCTATTTTTTTGAAATCTTCAATTGTAACTGTTCCATCATTTATGACTGGGAATGAAAAATACTTTCCTACATTTTTCTCATAGTGTTTCTTATCTGTTTTATCTCTTTTAGGAAATGTCCCATCCTCAATCATAAAGTGTGCGATGATTGAGTATTGGACACAGTTGGTATTAGTGTTAATGTTCAATATAGAATAACGTCCTCCTAACTTTTTGGGTGTGGGTACATATTTTCCATAGCGTTTTAATGTTCTCTCAGTGTTAAAGATGGTGAGTTTGAGACTTTTTATAGAACTAAGTGTCCACCCACTACCTTTTGTCTTAGCATTATACAGATTAGTAATTAATAAATTAATCCAATGATCTACCATCTCTATCTGAATGTCGGATTTGGGAATGTGTGTATGGTGATCATAAGATTCTATCTCCCCTGTTTCTTGCAATCTTTCTAATTTTGACGTGAAAGTTACATAAATTTTATCATGAAAATTGGGAATATACCCCATTTCATGAAGAATTGCGAAAATGTTTTCATTTAAATATGATGATAAATCTTCTGGTAGTGTAAATTCTGGCAAAAATGTAATGGTTTGTGTTATCACACGATTTTGAAAAGAAGAAGCATGATTTGAGACTATATGTGATTGTATAGGGGGTTGAGGCGATGGGGTGATAGCATCTGGTATGGGAGGTTGTGGTGTGTTAACATCTGGGGATCTATCTTCATCTTCAGTAGACTCTATCCTTTTCCCCCCAGCTCCTATTTCAATGGTTGGTGACGTTTCCTCCTCTAGATATTGAGCAATACCTGCTATTCTATCCATTTCTTCAGGAGAGTAATGATCTGAGATTTGAAAGAAAAAAAAGTTATATGATGAACAATGTAAAAAAAAAAAGTTATATGATGAATAATATAAAATAATAAATGTGAGTGTGTTAACATAAAATATTCACCAGTGTTTGAGTGATTATCTTCGATGTTTGAAAGAATGTTTTCTAGATCATCCCAATCATTGCTTGGTTGATGAGTAGTAGATTTCATTTCTTCTCCCAATATCTGTTGTGAATTCTGAAGAGACGGAAGAATGATTTCCAGATTCCCCCAATCGAAATTTGCTGGTGGTGGGGTGGGGGAATTCATTACTTTTTGCAATAATTCCAGCCCCATCTCCTTTATTTGTTCTGGTGTGTATTGATCTGTGATAAATTTATAAGAAATTAAATATGACATAATGTACTAAAGCATAAAGAATAAAATGTATCAATATTAAATTATAATCACCATTGTTTGCTTGTGCATCTTCAAATTTTGAAAGAGAGTTTGATAAATCAATCCAATCACTGTTTGGATAATGTGTTGGTGAATTCATAGCCCTTTTTAATAATTGTACACCAAACTCCTTTATTTGTTCAGGGGAGAGATGATCTGAAAAAAAAAAAGTTACTAGATGAAATTTAAAGTAGTGTTGGTTTAAAAAGTGAGATTACCATCTTCAATATTTAAATTCAAATTCATGTAATTTAATCTATACAATTAGAATTATAATACTCACCAATTGTAGATTTATTCATTTCCCTTTGATCGTTTGAGATTTGTGTGATATTATTTACATTGTCATTTCTTTTTTCTGAAATTTTTCCTCTCTCTACAGGATAAGTGATAGAGATAATTAGAATAAATATAGATGTATATATTTATTTATCACGGATAATGCAAGTAAACTTACCACTCCCCAATTTACATTTTTTTTCAAAGGATGGAGATGATTCAAAATTTTGTTCTGTAATAAAATATAATTCAATAAATGAAATATATAATTGTACATTAGTTGTATCGTTATTATCATGAGTAGGCTTACCATTATCTAATTTATGTTTTTTTCCATACGAGGAACACGGGTCAAAATTTTCATCTGTAATGAAAAAACAATAATTTTCAATAAATAGGCACACTTTTCATATAATCACATAAATTTTAAACAACACCACAAGCTTACACACCATTCATTGTCGTTCACACACACATTTGTTTGAAACTGTATGATGTTGTATGCCCTCAATGACTCTCTCCCCTTCTGTGTGTATGTATGTACATGTCTGAGTCAAGCGATGGGGGTAGGCCTTCTGTAACCTAATCACCGCCTCTTAGGTGAGAAGCTAATTAGTGTTCTCGTGTGAATCAACTGACCAACATGACAATCACACAGCTCTTTAATATTGGAGATTTTGATATATCATATGATTCACAATATGACCGAATCAAGTTTAAATACTTGGATTCGTGGATTCCATTTTCTATTCATAGCTTCTTAATGTTTTTACAATCATTAAGATTCAGATTTCCTGAAACAAATGATGAACTTTCGTTCACGATAAGACAGTTTCCATCTGCAATTGAAGTATTTCGTCTCAACGGAAGTTATGTTATAATGTTTCTTAACTCGACTCATCCATCAAGAATGGTTATAGATGCCACGACAGTGAAAATTCTTACAACACATGTGTTATTGGAGAGAGTTGTTAACTTACAGAAAGGTGATAGCCTACAGCTTCCTGGAGAATATGGAGAAACATCTGAAAGATCTTATTTTTAAAATAAAGAGGTGTATAGAATTAAGAATTAGGAATTTTCTATAATACACATTTACTTTTAAAATGTTCAATTTCTTTTTTTTAAATTAATGTATTAATTTTCAGTGTTAGAGAATTCATTGTAATATATAGATAGAAAATGTCTTTTTTAATGTAATATACTTTTAAGATGATTTTCAGTGTTGGTGAATTCATTGTAATATATATATAGAAAATGTCTTTTTAATGTAATATACTTTTAAGATGATTTTCAGTGTTGGTGAATTCATTGTAATATATAGAAAATGTCTTTTTAATGTAATATACTTTTAAGTTGATTTAGAAAATTTCTTTAGCATTAAGTAGCTGGATCTTCTGTGAGAAAATAATAAAATATATTCGCCTCCTCTGATCACTAACTTGTTTAAAGTCAAATTGGCGGTCATAGGAGGTGTATGTTATTTTATTAAATCTGCTCTGCACAGCACCTCTTGGACTCTAAGAAGATGGAAGGATGGACGGAAGAAGCCTACATTATATCTTAAATAATATTATTTCATATAAACTTTATTTAAAAATATTTTTAGAACAGTATACCATCCTCTGTGTATTCTATCGTTTTCTATATGGTACATTTAGAAAGAAAATTTAATTGTGTGAACTATGATATTTATTTAATTAATACTAATTCTATGTATAGCAGATTGAAATCATAACGAATGGAAAAAAAAAATTACTAGCCTTTTCAACCCGTCTATATTATAATAATAACATTTGAATTTTTTTTAGAACAGTATACCCCACCTCTGTTCATTCTATCGTTTTCTATATGGTGCGTTTAGAAAGAAAATTTAATTGGGTGAACTATGTCAATTTGTGTTGGCTCCATATACTAAGCAGTTCTATTTCATTCCTATTTATTTAATTAATACTAATTCTATGTATATCACATTGAAATCATATTAATTGGAAAAAATATATTACTACCCTTTTCAAATAAATCATTACTCATCTGTCACACACTCCTTTTTTTTCTATATAACAAATAAATTCACAATTACACATCTTAGATATTACACCAAACTTTCATATATATATTTCATCAACACATTTATTACACCTGTCAAACTATCCTTTTTTCTATGTAACAATTTAACACAGAATTATATAAAAACCATCCTTTTCACTCATCAATCTCCCCACCTGTCAATCTCACCCCTCGATCACCCCACGCGAATATGCTAATTATAGCCATGCAACATTACCACGTCCTAATTATAGCCTTGCAAGAATACCCTGTGTAATCAATACCCTGAACCTCCACTACTGATGGAAGAGGAAAATGAGGAGGTGATAGTAATTGAAGCAAACGAGCCTACCTAACACAAAATACAAGAGGAAAATGAATTGTTGATAGTAAATGAAGCCTACAAGCCTACCTAACACAAAATACAAGAGGAAAATGAATTGTTGATAGTAAATGAAGCCTACAAGCCTACCTAACACAAAATACAAGAGGAAAATGAATTGTTGATAGTAAATGAAGCCTACAAGCCTACCTAACACAAAATACAAGAGGAAAATGAATTGGTGATAGTAAATGAAGCCTAAAAGCCTACCTAACACAAAATTCAAGAGGAAAATGAAATGTTGATAGTTAATGAAGCCTACAAGCCTACCTAACACAAAATTCAAGAAGAAAATGAATTGGTGATAGTAATTTAAGCAAACGAGCCTACCAAACACAAAATACAAGAGGAAAATGAATTGTTGATAGTAAATGAAGCCAACAAGCCTACCTAACACAAAATACAGGAGGAAAATGAATTGGTGATGGTAAATGAAGCCTACAAGCCTACCTAACACAAAATTCAAGAGGAAAATGAAATGTTGATAGTGAATGAAGCCTACAAGCCAACCTAACACAAAATTCAAGAGGAAAATGAATTGGTGATAGTAAATGAAGCCTATAGGCCTATCTAACACAAAATTCAAGAGGAAAATGAATTGGTGATAGTAAATGAAGCCTACAAGCCTACCTAACACAAAATTCAAGAGGAAAATGAATTGGTGATAGTAAATGAAGCCTATAGGCCTATCTAACACATAATTCAAGAGGAAAATGAATTGGTGATAGTAAATGAAGCATACGAGACCATCAAATACTAAATCAAATACCTATAGTCTCATAGTCGAGTTTTAAAATTAATTCAATGACATGATTATTAGAACATCTTAAAAGTCTGTAATTACTTTTACAATGCTCTTCACTAAATTCTTCTTTTCAAGTCGGAATAAAATCTTAGAAGTTCCAGAAACTGACCATTATAGGTCTTTAGCAATTTTCAATAAAGTTGCTCCATATGGACCCCATCCCATCTATCTAAAAACTGTAACACTTCCTTCACTGTCTGCCTTCTCTGAAATAAAATATGAAATAGTTATTTTGCATAAAGTAGAAAGATATACACTAGAAACAACGAGACATTAACAACACATACTTCTTCTTTTTATTTGACGCTTTGAAACCTCGGATTATACTTCAGTCTGAAGACCATGGGTTCATTGCCAAATTTATGAATTATCAATTTACTCTGTCGAGGAGAATAAATTACGAATCAGTAGGTTGAAATTTCAGTAACTAGTTATTGTACATTATCAAAATTGGCAGTGATTGATAAATACCAGTAAGAGTTTCTTTATCGTCTCTTCATCTAAATTTGGAATATGAAGACTGATCATATCTTCTGTTATGCCATGCTGGTGTTCTTCACAGAGTTCTAAAATTCTGAAAATATATATATATATATATTAGGCAACAAAGATTAAATTCAAGATGGGACTGGTTATTTACTAATTTGATTTCCTTACTTTCTAATATTTTGAAAGATGATTTCTGTTCAGTTGATAGTAGTTTTAGGATGCATTTTGAAAGCCAGTGGGTAATAAAAGTTTTAGCCATTTTTTCGCGATATTTCGCATTATTACATAAAGCATCTTCAGGCTTGTGGTATACCTGTGAGATAGAATTAAAACATTTTATTACTAAACCAATTAAAACACGTGGTAGAAGCAATTGGTAAAAATTTACGGTTTTAATTCTATTAAATTATTGAAATTATTTTCTAGCTAGGTAACTGACCTGTTAGTGTGAAAGCTAATTGTATACTGGTAGATTGAATGAACAGTGATGGAGATTAATTTTAGGCCTATTGTTAGGGTGTTTGTTAATTTTTTTCTTCTATTTACAACTAGTTTAAGAAGTTTGGATACATTAAGGTTTACAAGACAGGATAATTTAGTTTCATTAGATGTTAGGGTACATACATTATACATTTAAAGACAAGACTACAATACAGAAAGGCATAATAAAAAATTAAAGTTGATGTAAAAGACTAATGGTAATAAAAAATTGATAATATTCTTTCTTCTCCTTCGTTTGTCTATTCATTTTGGGTTTTCTGTCCTTTATTGTGAGAGCTTCTGCAAATATGAGGTCTTCTTTTTTGTGAAATTGGCAGATGATTTTTGTGGAGTCCAGTATTTCATTTGTTTTCATTTTGATGTTGTGGATGTTTTTATTGTGTTCTGCTATTGCACCATTTTGAGTGTGGTTTCTAATTCGATCGACTAAAGCGCACTCCGTGTAGCCCACATACGTGGTTGAAGGTTGACACTCTTCCATATTGCAGCTGTATTCGTAGACCTCACGGGAGCGCTTCTTCTGTTCTGTA
This sequence comes from Caprella mutica, assembly GCA_947561585.1. NCBI lineage: Eukaryota > Metazoa > Arthropoda > Malacostraca > Amphipoda > Caprellidae > Caprella > Caprella mutica. The sequence goes on from CANNZV010002257.1 coordinate 118,285, forward strand.
GTAAAATTGTTCTTTTTGATTAGCAAGTGTCTCAGCTTTTGTGATTTGTAGAATATCCTCAGGTTTATACATGTATGCTCTGCTGTTGGTTGGAGGTGGTCAGTAATTATTTTAGTGAGGCACTTTTCTTCTTGTTTGTAGTATGAGGTCATTTGATTCTGGAAATAGAGTTCAACCGTTTGTTGGTTTTCGGTTGATTTATTTGTTTCTCCCATTTTCTTGTTCATGAAATATTTGGTGACTGAATCTATTATCTTCATTGGGAAGTTATTGTTTGTAAGGAGCTGTTTAATTCTGTTTACATCTTCGGTGAAATTTTTCCAATTATTACTAATATTGTATGCTCTGTTCAGAAATGTTTTGATGATTCCAGTTTTGTATCTTTCTGGGGCTAAACTGTCATATTTCATGCATTCTCCACTGTTCCTTCATGTAGATTGAGGTGTCAAATGTTTCGCGGTTTCGTTGTATTGATACATCTAGAAAGGTTTTTTGTTTTTCCATTTCGTATGTGAATTTTAGTACAGACAGGTTTTCCATTTTAGTTTTTATTTCTTCGATTGTTTTAATGTTGTCAATTAGCAACATGTCATCCACATATCTGGTGTAAATAATTTCAATAATTTAATAGAATTAAAACCATAAATTTTTACCCATTGCTTCTACCACGTGTTTTAATTGGTTTAGTAATAAAATGTTTTTTAATTCTATCTCACAGGTATACCACAAGCCTGAAGATGCTTTATGTAATAATGCGAAATATCGCGAAAAAATGGCTAAAACTTTTATTACCCACTGGCTTTCAAAATGCATCCTAAAACTACTATCAACTGAACAGAAATCATCTTTCAAAATATTAGAAAGTAAGGAAATCAAATTAGTAAATAACCAGTCCCCCTCTTGAATTTAATCTTTGTTGCCTAAAAAATGATCTGCTACCTATTTATACCAATATATATATTAAGCATGTCTCATTGAAGAGTAGATGAGCCTTTACTTTAGATAATTTTTTACTTTGTTTTTCGAGTTTTCTGAATATAACTAAATTTTCTTGAGATATTATTTTCAGGTATGGATTTTGACAGCCAGAAGGAAATTAAATTTTTGATTACCATCTTAATATTAAATGAAACTATTTTTATTGATTAAAACACAATATTAAAAAAAAAAAAATCACAACGTTTCGATAAATGACTTTTTCTTACCTGCACTACCCAAACCCCTTTCCGACACGTCAATGGCGATATATACATGCAGATCGAAGGAGTCAGCATGGGTTCGCCTTTAGGCCCACTCATGGCAAACTTCTATATGGCCAACCTGGAGAACAATATACTACATAATCTTATTAGCAACCACAAACCTCTAATTTACTGCAGATATGTAGACGACATCTATCTACTTGTCCAACATGCCGGCATTCTCGACAACCTCAATTCAATATTCGAACCAAATTCCGTCCTCAACTTCACTTATGAAATAGAAACAAATAAAAAACTAACCTTCCTCGACGTCAATATCCTCAAAATTAACAATCAATTCCACACCTCAGTCTATATAAAACCTATCAACTCCGAGATCTAATTAATTTCAAAAGCATTGCCCCTGACAGATACAAAACTGGTGTAATAAAAAAAAAACTATGATTCATCAAGCAGCAGAGATCCTTCAACTCAGAAATAAACAGGACTAAAACAATTATTTGTCAATAATAATTTCCCGTTGTCTGTCATCGACTCGCATTTAGAACGTTTCTTAGACAAGACTATAGCCCCACAAACCGAAATGTTACCACAAGATTCCATCCGCATTTACTACAGAAATCAAATGAGCAACCAATATAAGCAAGAAGAAGAGAATCTACGCAAAATAGTAACTGAACACATCAAACCAAAAAATGATAAAAATAATTAACCTACTTATTTACTACAAAAACAGGAAACTCTCCCACCTTCTAATCAGGAATAACATCCACAAAGACCAAACCGATAGTCATGTGGTGTATAAGCACGTATGCGACCAGGAGGGGTGTCAACCCCCCCCCCCCCCCCCAATTCTACGTTGGTTATACAACCACAACCCTCAAACAACGTCTCTTGGCACATACACAAAAGGGCAGCATCAAAGACCACAACCAAAATCTCCATAATAGAAAAATCAAGACCATAGACCTAACCAATTCTACAACCGTAATCCATCGACCAACAGACAGAAACGAACTCATCATAGCCGAAGCACTCATGATCAAATCTCAAAAACCTACCATCAATAACCAACGAGGAGAGGTACGGATACTCCAAATATTTTAGTTCTTCATTATCATTTCTAATCCTTATATCTGTTTTTTTTTTCTCTCTCTCTCTCTTCTCTATATATCTCATATCCTCAATTAATATTTTAAATTTGCATAATTATATATTTACCTCTGGAACAATACCCATTTCATTTTAAAAACATATGTATTAGACAGGATTTTCACCATCAGATCGGTTGTTATTTGTTTTACTCCAATAACTCTCTAGGTGACGCATCATACTTAAATATCCTGCTAGCATCCACTAAACCTCGTTATTAATTCTGACCAAAAGATTCACTTAGTCTTACATTACCTCTTTAAATCCTAACTATATTACCTTCACTTCCCGCATTATTGTTTTTATTCTCACTTTTCATTGTCCCATCAAATTTTAATTAGTGACATGCTAGTTTTCACATAGTCATTTTGAAATATCAAACCAACATTATTTTTCCATAAAAATTCCATAATTCGTAACATTACATTCAATTTTTTAACCAATAATCCTTTCCTTCTCTTGTTAAGTTATACATTCCTTTTTTCCCTTCTGTTTATGTTCATTTAGTCTAACCATCTCTATTACATCAGTCTAAGCATTTATATTTTATTTCTGTTCTTCTTAATTCCAGACTGTCTGTATATATTTTAAATAACTGAAGATGATAAAAGTCATTTATCGAAACGTTGTGAATTATTTTTTTTAATATTGTGTTTTAATTAATAAAAATAGTTTCATATAATAATAAGATGGTAATCAAAAATTTAATTTCCTTCTGGCTGTCAAAATGCATACTGAAAATAATATCTCAAGAAAATTTAGTTATATTCAGAAAACTCGAAAAACAAAGTAAAAAATTATCTAAAGTAAAGGCTTATCTACTCTTCAATGAGACATGCTTAATTAATAACTTGTTGCCAACTTATACCAATATATATATGTACAGGGTGGGGCGTAAGTTTGGAAGCAAATGAAAGTGCATATTTTAATCCAACAGAAAATATATTTAATAATTTACAGTTATGTATTATTACATAAGGGTTTTAAGAATTCAAAAATCATAAATTTATTCAAAAGGTCCCCCCTTGTTTTTAATAACAGCCTCAAATCTCCTCCGAACTCCTCCTACTGCGGCACGCAACTATTCTTGTGAAATTTCCTTCCAAGATCTCTGGAGCGAACGCTTTAAATCATCCACACTGCGATGGAATTTACCACAGGCCTTTGATTCAAGAATGGACCATACCGAAAAGTCCATAGGATTAACATCTTAGGAGCAGGGAGGCCACATTTCTTTGGACCAAAACCGTGGAAGATGATCATGGCACCAGTTTTGAGTGACATTTGCAGTATGTGAAGTCGCGCCGTCTTGCTGAAATGTCCATAGAGTGTCATTACCGAAGTGATCCTTAGCTGACTCCAACATTGGCGTCAAAATATTCTCAATATAACATTTAGCATTGATTTTGGCGCCTTGTTCCACAAAAATTAAAGGAGATCTCCAAGTTTCTGAAACGGCGGCCCAGACCATTACTGAAGCTGGTTTCATGGTTCTGTGGACAGTTTTTTTGGTTGTATGGGATGTCTTTTGCACTTTTACCAATTATTCTGTCATTCCTCCGGTTGTGAGCCATTTCCACTGTGAAATTTTTTTCGTCAGACCAAACAATTTCACCAGCCGTGCCAGACTTCAATTCTCTCAGAAGTGCTTTGCTTCTCTCCAATCTCTTTTTCTTTACAGCTTCTGACAGAGTCTGTCTCTTTTGGAGGGTGAAAGAGGACATCTTTAGGTCTTCTTTGACAACTCTTCTCATTGTTCTGGGACTCACATTAGCTGTTTTGGCTAACAATCGTATTGACCTTTTCGGGTTCCTCCTGATCTTCTCTCGGGCACATTTTATCAGTTGTTTGGTGCGTTGTGAGCGTGGTCTACCACTTCTTGGACGATCAGTTAAGTCTCCTCTCTCATTAAAACGCTTCACACACTTCCAAACAGTCGATCTCGCTATTGAGAGAGTCTTTGAAATGACAGAATCTGACTTCCCGGCACGGTGTAGAGCAATAATGGCTAATCTTTTGTCTGACATTTTTGAATTGTCTAAATTTTTGTAAAAAATAACACTGCCACGTCATAATGTAGTGTCTCTACTATAGTTCAAACCCTATCACCTTCTTAGGAACCTATTTTTAAGAATTATATTAATGTTTGAAAAATTGCTTCCAAACTTACGCCCCACCCTGTATATAACAATATATATATCATTAAATTTTATAAATAATATTACCTACTTTCGTAACAACAGTTTATTTAAAAATCATTGAATGGCGGTCGTATAAATATTTAATAATAATGATAATAAAATCAATTTCAAATTAGGTGTAAATAAGTAGTACAAAATACAGAAATTATGAAAAATAGATTAACCTTTTTAAATAATTTAAATTAAATAATGTTACTGTTAATTTATAGTTACAATTAGAATATATATATATTGTTTGAATAAATTATATTCAAGAAATTTAAAATACTCTTGGTATCGATTCCTTTTTTTGCCAATACCGATATCAGAAAAATTACCGATAACAATTCCGATACTTCGTCTCATCTCTAGTTAACATCAAGAATAGACAAATATTTACATCATTGGTCAATCATATTTTTGTAGCTTATGTGATGATAATTTTGAATTTCACAATTTCTTCCAAACCACCAATAAAGAACAAAGTCATTTGAACACTGAAAGAAAAGTGTACTTAACCGAACCTATATATAGTTTCATACAAACCACAATGTTGGTCGTTTTTAAACCATACCACAGCTGTGGTTTGAATCAAACATCATGATTTTATAATATAATTTTACCTACATGCATGTACTTTATCTTACCTAGATCTATCACCATTCTAACTACAGCTGAATGTCTATTTTACCTACTTACAAGCAATTCAAACCACAGCTGTGGTTAAACATTACCTACATGCTCATTAATTAAACTACAGCTGTTTGTCTATTTTACCAACATGAATGCAATTCAAACCTCATGTAAAAGAATATTTAACTGATAAACTAATCCTTCAAACTACAGTCGCTAAGCAATTTTACCTACATGCATTTTATTTTAGCCACTTGGATAATGTTTACTTTAGCTACACTCAATTACAAAATACTGTAGTAATCAAATTCATAAGAATTCATATATAATACAGCATGAAGATTAACTATTAAATATAGAGTGATAATACTTCTGTTAAATTAGTTAAAATAGATACAATATAAATAATTAAATTGGATATTTAGCAAATCTATCCATATTTAACAAATCATTGTAATAAAACTCAAAATTAATTAATTACATTTAATATAAAATGAACAATTTCAGAAACACACAATACTTGGTAAACATTAGTAAGTAGAAAGTTATAATAGTTTCTCAGAAGCTATAAAAATTGAAGAAGTTACCAATTTATGTATTATCAAACATGAATAAAATATTCAAGAAATATAACAATTCTATTAACTCATTTAATAGATTACTAAATTTGAGATCACACCATCAAAGGAGAAACTGCAACTAGATTATAACTCGAGGATTAAAGAAGAAGTTATATATAGTTATGTTTAAAAAGGCCCAAATAAAGCTTCCTTGTAGCTCCAAGGTACCCAAACAAATAAAAAGTCATTTAGTAGTTCATGAACTGAATTGTTCACAGCTAGCTATTTCTCAAAGCAACTCACCAAATCAGTGACGCATGGAGCTTTCATATCATAACATTGAAAGAATATCGTACAATGATGTTCACAGTAAAGTAAAAAAATGTTTCAGCACTCCTTGCAATATTGCAAATTCAAAACTTGGAATAGTTTAAAATGCTACATCAATCGCCTTCAAAAAGTGTTGGCACCCAAAACATAATGTTATCAGAGGAAACATAATATTGATCAACTTCAGAAGACTTTGAAGATGGGTGGCTGGAATGAGACTAAGAAGGAAGATTACTTCTCTAGCCAAGCTATCCTCTTCAATAGTTAGCCATATGACTGAAAAGAAAATTACAAAGCATCGATTAATGAAGATCTTCCTATTCATAGTTAGCTAGAAGTCAAATAAATAGGTAAAACTTTCAGAAACTTACCTCTAAAAGTTAACACCAACATCAGCAGTAGTGGGCCTCAATCTCTTGTTGTTGTGATGATGTTAGCAAAAGTAGGCAAGCCACCCCAAAAGTCTTCATTAGAATGTCTCTGGTGTCTGCAAAAAAAATGGAATTAGGAAATTGTTGAGAATAGTTAGTAAAATTGAGAGATTAAGGCTAATTACTGACTAGCTATGTAGCAATGATTAGCAAAAAAACTAAAATTCACAACGAATATAATGATAATTGACTTAATTGTTGAAATAATCATCCGCAATAGATATAAACAGTCTTAGATTAGGTAACAGCAAGAACATATTTCCTTTATCCAATGGACTTCTCTAAATTAGAATTAAATATAGTAGATTTGAAAGCAGAGAATGAATATAATTGAATGAGAAAAATAATCAATTAGCTATCATGCAGCTATTGATGACAACATAGAATTAAATGTAAAGAAGTAGTACTAGCTACTGAATTTCAATCACTTTGTAGCTACTGTTAGCAAAGTTCATGTCATATTACTCTGAAGAAGAGCCATATGAAAGTCATGGTATCTATAAAAAGTTAAAATTCTATAGAAGCAGTGGGAGATTCTGAAATAGGTTGATTTCAGAGAGCATTTCAGTCCCAATTAATTAAATTGTTACCAAGAGCCAGAAAGTAACTATCTCAAATCAAATCTGCTGAATATTAATTTTTTAAATATTTTCTGTGCAAAAAATACTTATTTTCTTCAATTTAAATATATTTTGTTGAAAACAGAATGCAAAATAGAGAATTTTAGAACAATTTACCAGTTTCAGTAGTCTGGTGTTTAAATTAAAATATTTGATAGTAAAGAATACACTATTTAAAACAATATTTGGCATACAGGTTACAATTGAATATATTAAATGCACTGGATTTTAAAAATCCCATTAACTGATCATCATATATCAAAGTCCATAAAAACTGATCTTAAAAAAATCTATTTTGATTATTGTTCTCAACCTCTCATTGAAATAAAAGTAAAAGAAACCTAAAGATAATTTTCACAGAAAAGGATAAAAAATATTCCATATTCTGCAGACTGCCAACAGAACAATCAAGTCATCAGAGATAATTATGAAATTTAGAAGATAATTATTAGTCTGTAAGTGGTGCACAGAACTAGGTACTCTTACTTTAAAAAAAAAAAAATCTTGAAAAAGCCAGCAAACAAATTAATTCAATTGGCTAGTCTTCCATGCACTAGCCATCCACTCCAGTTTCCCGCCTGATTTACATTAAATTTACATACATGTGATTAATAATTTCATAGTAATACTTTAACTACATAGACGACGGTTATATATACTGACAAAGGAAAATAATTTACCCACATGCAAGTTTAATTTTGATTTGTATTGTAGGTAAGGTGAACTGACATAGATGATGCGTATTGCTAACCACAGAAATATAAAATTTTACCTACATTTTGTGAGTTTATACTGACTAGAGAATTAAACCACATGCTGTAGTTCATCTACACTTAGCACATAACAAGAATTAACTATTTTAGCGTATAATCAACCCACAATGAGTTAAACTACAGTGTGTTGTTTGATGACCAAAAATTATTTCTCTCAGTGAATATTGCAGGCATCGGGCCAGATTACAGAAAGTTGCGTCACTGAATCACTCCGTATGAAAGCTACTATAAAAATTGTACCCCACAGTCAGTGACGGCAACTTTCAGTGACAGTCGCTAGTTACATCACGCGTCACTGCAAAATTCAGTTGCGCAACCAAGCAACCGAAGTGACATAGTTTGAAAGGCTATGTCACTTTTGCGGGTATATGCATAATAAATGATGGCGGGTAACTGGTGACGGTCAATGAGTGACTCGTGTGAAAGGGGCCTTAGACTTTCGTAGTTGAAGTACATAAACCTAGCGCTATCCTCTAAAACTGCAAATAACATTTAAAAATTATTAACATGATAAATATGAAAGAAGGCAATCCATAATGCAAATTACAACAGTTCGACGGACTCCACCTTCCTTCTCCTCATCACAGACAGATTAAGGATTGAGCCCCTCGAGCAAAATATAATTGCAAATGTAAACTGAAAATTTAAATACTAAAAATTTAATTTCAACAACTATACAATTAATCTATCCGATGAAGGTTTCCAAAATGAGACAAAAGGTGAAATATATAGAAAACTAATTAAATATTCGTGCCTATAGGGCTGTGCACTTATGCCCTCATTTAAAACACTATTATGTTTTTCTGTATTTCGAATATCATGTAGTTGAGGGCTTTTATATCAGAGGACAATTTTCCTTGTGTATATGTCCGGTCACGCCAGTGGGTCACGCAGGCGTTTAAAGTCCTTGCTGAAGAAATCGAGCCATAACAACGTCTCTCAGCTACATTTTCGGTCCACTGCTGTATACGTAGTAGTGACAATAGAGTAACTTGTTATCGTGACGTCATTAAGACAACAGACTAAAATCGAAAATTAGGGTAAAGTAGTTTTAATAACTGAATGCACCATTACTCTTTTCTTATATTGGCATTAAATAAACATTTTTTCATAATTTAACACTCTTCGATTGTCTTAAATTTAATTTAGAGTGTTGCTATGATGACGTCACGTACACTAACCGTCTCAATTGTCACAACTATATTCTATATACTGTGAGTCCGATTAGCAGTGGACTGGACTACAGACACGTATAAACAAAATGTTAGCCGCCTGACACTGACCCACAGATCATTGAATATAGGAAGATGTCGCACTACAGTATTTTCAATTTTCTAGCGAACTTAGCATCGGGATCGTCCGTACCCTGACGTATACTTGGAGTTGCCTACGATTGATACATTACTTATTTTTAATTATTCAAAAACGACATAAAGAGAATGACATTGAACTTAATATGCCATTTAAAATCAAAATCATTTATGATATTAAACTGATAATAAAATTATATATTTTCAAGTTATATAATTATTTCTGTTTATGATATTAAACTGATAATAAAATTATATATTTTTAAGTTATATAATTATTTCTGTTCTGTACATGTTTTGTAAGTGTGTTCAGTATGAATTTCTAGCGTAGGTTTATTTCTTATGCAATATCGTTAGCATGCGGACGTGCGCTGTGGTTTGTGACTAAATTAACTAATTATTGTATCTTTCATAAATATTAAACTAGTGAGAAAAATGGGCAATGTACGAAAATGTTCATTTATCAATAATTGTATCAATACATTTGAAGATCGGTTGTTTTTGTCCAGAAAACATGATTACAATCTGTGGTTAAAGACTTGCACAATGGCGTTGAGATTGAACAGTTAATAAGCCACTATTCAGTTTGCTCGAAATATTTTAGTTCAAACTTCGATTTTTATTTTCTATTCATAATAAATATACGTTAAAATATTAAACTTAAATTTACCTTTTTTCCTTAAAATTTAAATTTACATTACTACTTTGGTTTCCACTTATTGGTTGTAAAAGAAAATGTAGCTCTGACCGTTATATATATGTACATATACTCGTTTGTTAGTACGTTTGTAGTACATATGTGACGTCACGGTACCCCTCTCTCTGATTAGCTGAAACGCTCTCAGTTAAATAATTATTTGGCCACTAGCGTCCAGGTAGCAGTGAAACATCTTCCTATATTCAATGACCTCAGTATAAAGATTAGGGGAGTAGACCAGTTGTGTGTTAATATTTTTCAAGTGGATGGTGCGTGATGTCAGCAATCTTGAACCAATCAGCGACTCCCACGGTCACGTAATTATGAAAACTGTAGACAAACCAAAGGGAGTTCTAGATACAAACAAATATAAATGGCAAACGCGCGTGATATGAAGGTTAATAAATGTTTAAAGATAGTAAGAGTACTGCAGAAAATAGTTTTAATTTTTTAAACAATTATAGGAGACATTATTACAAATAATGGATAAAATTTGTTGTAATCAGCAACTCTCTAATATGGCTGAATCAACAACTCGTATCAAAAATTGCCATGTCTGTGGACACGATTTCTCAAGAATCATGATGGCAATTCACAAAGATTTTGAATCGTTTCAAAACAATGTTGAGGTTTCTCTTAAACTTTGTTTTAATAGGGTTGTGACAATATTCGTTTGAAATCATAGATCCTGAAAATATATAGACTGATTGAAATTTCGTATGATATTCTTAAGATATATAAAACGCATATTGTCTCAAGTTACAACCCTTGTATTTATCTTATCAAATTATTCAACTTGAATTATACTTTCATAAAGTTGTAAATAAAAGTTATTTATTTAATTAAAATATCAATACTACATAGTAAACAGTAGTAAATTTCCCATTGATAAGGAAATAACAATTTCTGTCTTCCTTCTTGAATATCTCTCAAACGGTAGATTAAACTCGTGCGTGAGTCAACCTAGAATTGTTCAAAATTTAATAATCTATCGAATGGTATAAAAATATTTAAATGAAATGGTTTATCCGCGGCAAAAGGAACAAAAAACGAACTGCTATTCACTCCCTTGATTAGGGGCACTAGTTAACATTTTCATCCGCTTTAATTACTGTAGCTAAAATAAGAACAAACAAAATATTGCACTAATAAAATAAGAAATATAAAATGTCAATTATTTGTAACATAAGTTTCCTAGGTTTTAATCTAAAGAATTTGTAGACGCAGCTCTTAGTAACATTTCGTACTACCTTGGCTAACATAGCCGTGGCATTTCCGTTATCTTCTTGCGCGTGCTCCGCCTAACGCTTCTCTTAGTCATTAACATTGCATCTGTTGCTTAAATATTCATCAATTAATCTTCTTACATCAATTAAATGCCATAAGATAAAACATTAAGCAAAATGATCAGATACCTTAAGTATTTTACTGAGTAGTGTGCAAGTAAACATCAGCTGTTTACTACTACAAGCCTGAGTTTTCGAAGAATATAAACTCTAAAATTATTTAATTAATGAATATTATTTTAACTTTGTACTTCAGATCACCTCCTTGAATAAAAATTTCACTTGTAAAGAGTTGAATAAACTTTATTAAAAAAATATTCCTATAAAATATTTGATGTAATATTGTACTCCAAGGAAGCTCATTTGATTGACGCGCAGAGAGCCAAGGAAGCTCTCTTGACTGATGCGCTGAGTGACGTGATGTAACGTCACAATACGTCACTGAGGTGATAACAGGATGGCCACGCTTATACCTTGTTGAGAAATCGTCACACCCCTTCCTCCTACTATACCTTTTCCAATTGAAGCTCCTCCAAATGAAATAACATTTCATCAAAGTGAAATATAATTTCATTAAAGTGAAATATAATTTCATCAAAGTGAAATATAATTTCATTAAAGTGAAATATAACTTCATCAAAGTAAAATAGAATTTCATCAAATTGAAAAAACATTTCATCAAAGTGAAATAACAATTACTCCAAGTGAACTATCAATTCCTCCAAATGAAATATCATTTCAATAAAAATCGAATCAATACGCAGTCAATTAAATTTATTACGTGAAATTCGTACCAATGAAAAAATAACTCAGACGATATCCTGAGATATTTAGACAATATTTAGAGGTAGCCCAAGTCAATTGAAATTTTATCCTAATAAAATTACAAATATTCTAAATATGGTAGTTTTTCTCAAAGTATACATGTTGAAAAAGTTAATATTAATACCTTTTTACCATGAAACTGCACATGTGCTCCTACAACAATGGTTGAATGAGGTATGGAAAAAATCGACTGGCAGAGACGACCCATTGAATGTTTTCGCTCTTTGCTTATAAGTTGCTGTTTTGGATTCTAGGACCAAATTCCCCGTGATCAAAATCTCTCATTGTGAAAAAAGACAATTATCTCCCAGTCTTGAAACCCTGTGCAACAACCCCCCTCCCCATCAAAAAAATCCTGGTTAAAAAACATGTAAAAAAAGCCTTCGGTCAAAAACCACCACTTTTACAAGAAGTTAAAAAAATTCCAAATGAAATAAATAAACAATAAATACTATACGACATCATCTTACAATTAATATCGCTGTTGTGTTGGCGATAGTGTAAAAAATCAGCTTGAGATTGAAAATCTAAATACCTCAACTGATAAATGCGTTCAAACAACCTTTCTTTCTGCTGTTTTGTCGCATGTGTAGTGAAAAATTTAACTTTTGTGATTAGCCAGCAAAATGTATAATTTGATACAATGAAAATGCAAGTTACCTAGCACAACATATAATATTAATGAATGACTAATATTAATAACTAAACAAACCTAACCCGTGAAGTGGGGTGGAATATACCTATGATCCAATATATCGGGGTGGAAAATACCGAGGTGGAATATACCAGTCACCATAAATCTATTTACATCAAATTTATTTGCATGAAATTTATTTACATGAAATTTATTTACATGAATTTATTTTCATTTAGTCTTCTTTGCATCAATTAACTACATAATATTTTTTTATATATATTTAATTTTACATATTTTTCAAGTTTACTTATATAATACCCCATTAATTTTAGTGGGGTATTAATAGTAAAAGAAAAAAAATAATAAATAAAATATATGAAAAAAAAAAATATTAATGAAAAATTATTTAACAATTCTATGTGAATTTTTTTCATGTACATAAATTTTATATACATTTTTTTATGTAAATAAATTTCATGTGAATAAATTTCATGTATATAAATTTCATGTAAATAAATTTCATGTAAATAAATTTCACGTAATAAATTTAATTGACTGCGTTATTGATTCGATTTTTATTCTGCTGAAATGATATTTCATTTTGAGGAAACGCTATTTTATTTGGAGGAATTGATAGTTCACTTGGAGGAACTGTTCTTTCACTTTGATGAAATGTTTTTTTTCACTTTAATGAAATTATATTTCACTTTGATGAAATGTTATTTCATTTGGTGGAACTTCAATTGGAAAAGGTATAGTACTTGCATGTCTTTTGGACACTATGAGTGTTATGACTGCAGGGCAGGCGGCTAACATTTGACTCACATTATATAGAATATGGTAGTGACAACTGAGACGATTAGTGTACGTGACGTCATCACAGCAACACTCTAAAATTAAATTTAAGGCAATTGAAAAGTGTTTTATTAAAAGAAAATGTTTATATATAAGAAAAGAGTAATGGTGAATTCAGTTATTAAAACTACTTGACCCTAATTTTCGATTAAGTTGTTATAATCTGTATTTTTGTATTAATAAAAATTGGTATTTTATTTATTCTTGGTGTGACAATTCGTCCCCTAAACTTTTAATCAAAAACTGAAACCCTTACCAGGTGACACAAGTTGTAGAAACATTCTGTCTTTCGTTTTCTCATGTCAAATTTTTCGTCACCCTATCTTATTACTGTTGGAATTATCATGGAGTATTGTGTAGTAACAAATAATGTGTGTTGGTGTTCTGTGAAAGTGCGGTAGAAGTTTAAATCTTTTTTTTATTAAGTATTTCTTTTCATTGCAGTTAATGTTCACTTGGTGTAAATAAAAATTATAGACTTAAGTTGATCATTGTTGCTAGTGGAAAGTGATCCACGGATCAACTATTGACATTGGTTTTGTTGTGCTACAAACTTGTTGTAGAGATATTAGAAGCAACAATGTAAGTTTAATTTTGATGTGGTATTTTTTATTTTGAAAACTAGTCATATTTCGGATTATTCTATATTTTATCTTTCCATAAAAATTATCATTAGTTTTTTTTGTTTCTTTGCCAGCTCCTCGTTCAAAATCAAGACTTGGAGTGTGGATAGGCTTTCCACTTCTGTTTTCCTCAGTTTTTCTCTTCACGATTTGTGATTTGCCCCCTTTGATTGACCGCAATTGCTCCTTTGATTGACCGCAATTTCTCCTGTGATTGACCGCATTTGCTCCTGTGATTGACCGCATTTGCCCCTGTGATTGGATAATTCCTGTCTACCTAACGTGAATTGGATAATTCCTGTCTACCTAACGTGAATTGGATAATTCCTGTCTACCTAACGTGAATTGGATAATTCCTGTCTACCTAACGTGAATTGGATAATTCCTGTCTACCTAACGTGAATTGGATAATTCCTGTCTACCTAACGTGAATTGGATAATTCCTGTCTACCTAACGTGAATTGGATAATTCCTGTCTACCTAACGTGAATTGGATAATTCCTGTCTACCTAACGTGAATTGGATAATTCCTGTCTACCTAACGTGAATTGGATAATTCCTGTCTACCTAACGTGAATTGGATAATTCCTGTCTACCTAACGTGAATTGGATAATTCCTGTCTACCTAACGTGAATTGGATGATTCCTGTCTACCTAACGTGAATTGGATGATTCCTGTCTACCTAACGTGAATTGGATGATTCCTGTCTACCTAACGTGAATTGGATGATTCCTGTCTACCTAACGTGAATTGGATGATTCCTGTCTACCTAACGTGAATTGGATGATTCCTGTCTACCTAACGTGAATTGGATGATTCCTGTCTACCTAACGTGAATTGGATGATTCCTGTCTACCTAACGTGAATTGGATGATTCCTGTCTACCTAACGTGAATTGGATGATTCCTGTCTACCTAACGTGAATTGGATGATTCCTGTACCTAACGTGAATTTGGTTGTACCTGCCTACCAACCTTACCTACTGTAACCCTGTATTCGAGTCCCAGTTTTCCTGTAGGTAAAACTATCAGTGCATGAAGTTTGCTAACTTTAGTCTAAACTTCCATTCCTTTTTTACATCCCATTATATTTTGTTCCCTTATATTTTGTTCATGATTTCTATTTATTTCGTTAATTATATTTTTTTCTTCTATTTTTGACAGACCGACTGACCAAGACTAACTAAATTGACTGTACCTAATTATCCCTTTATTTTTGCCTGTCCATATTAATTTTGTCTACTATTTTTTTGAGTTTATTTTCATATGATTTAGTTGGCTTTAAGCATAGTTTTTTTCTGCAATTCTTCTGTTCAGAACTAACTGAAAGTTATGTTTATTATTTAATTATATTATGTTTCTAATCAAATCCATTTTTTTTGTAATATAGTAAGATGTAAATGCGTTAATTTGTTGCCGTGGATTTTTTATATAAAGTTCTTTCGTAATAAATTTCTATTTTTGTTTGTTGTAGTTATTACTTGTTTCCCAGATTGTTGAGATTGAGTGGATGGAATATGTTTATTCCGCCGGGATGAAATTTATTGAATAAATGCCTATCGTTGCCACAACATAGGATATTTTTCTGGTGCCCAGACCCGGGACTAATATTCACTTTGTCTCAATATTTGGGAGATTGGCTTATCTTCATTAACTATTTATATTTTCATTACTTTAAATTTTCTATTTTTTTGTGTTGCGCATTAATTTGTACGTGTTCTTAACTTCCTATTTAAATTAGTTTCCAAATTTGATTTGTAATAATTGAATTACCTTATTTTCGTTTTGGTGACTAACCGCGATACCTATCAGATTATTTTTTTCGAAGTAGATAATTTAATTTAGACTATAATATGGAGGAGGGTAATTCTGACAAACCTTCGTTATCTCTTCAGGATGAGAGGGACCACGTAACAAAGTCTTTTCAGGAAATGGTCGATGCTCTCCGTCAGAGTAATGAGGAAGTTAATGTCCTGAAGGGTGAGAGACGTGCTCTTTCTGAGGAACTGCAGAATCGGGTGGTCGAGCAGGAGACTGTCATGAGGGCTCTGGTAAGAATTCAAGGAATGGTTAGCCAGTTTTCACGTCCTGAAATACGTAGTAAGTTCTTGAATGGAGAATTTATAGAGTTAGCAGATTATGCGAATTTTCTTTCATGTATAGATATATTTAAAAATATATTGTTGCCTGTACCGGGTAAAAATTTACCTGGAGTAAGTTATCGAATGAATTTTCTTGGTAAACTGTTATCCAAGAATACAAGCGAGCCTTTGGATACAAATGGTTGCTATCTTCCAGTTCGTAAACAGTTTGCGTGGTGGAGAGATATGTTCGAGCAAATGATGAGTAGTGATGGATGGACATCGATTTCACCTAGGGAACTTCAAGCTGATTCTGTCAAGAACGCGCCTATGTCATTCTCTGCTCCTCATCTGTCTCCAATCAGGAAGACCTCGTTATCTGAACCACCTGTACCGAATTACGCTGTGAACTACTCTAAACCAAGACGTACTTGCAAGAAATGGCTGACAGAGAATTTTGATTCATCTTCCAGTGATGATTCTGCTACGGGTCGACGCTTTTCAAACCATGGTCGGAGCTCAGGCAGTCGTTCTGATGATGAAGGAACCCTCTTATTGAAAGCTATCCGTGAACTAGGACGGAAAAAGGAAGTGCTTGCTCCAGTTCCCTTCAGCTCGTCCAGCCCCACCTCGTTCAATAAGTTTCTTAGAAGCTATGAGCGATATTTTGACGCTAAATACGATGGTACCGAAGTGGAGAAGGCGTCCCATCTTGAAGGTTTCCTTGAGGGCTCTGCTAAGGCTGCTTTCAGGACATTGAATGGATCAACCATTAAGTTCAGCAACCTGAAGCCTAAACTTCTCAGCTGGTATGAGTCCCAACTGTTAGACTTGAGGGAAACACATCAACGCAAGTTCTTTGGTGCGACTAAGGATGCGGAAGACACGTGTGGCATCTACTGTTTGCATCTGGAGCAATTGGCTGTTAAAGCGTTCAAGGACTCTCCAACTGAATTAGAACATCAGCTGAAGAAAAAGTTTAGAGAAACGGCACCTAAATCTTTAGTGCTGCAGATTGATAATGCAGAAACTATTTTTAGCATCACAAATGATACTAATCTATCATGGAAACAATGGAAGAGATTGGCGGAGCAATACGATCGTAAGAAGAATGCTGCTAGGGTAGTAGTGAACCAGAAAGAGACTCTTCCTCTCTTTATGAGCTCAGATCAACAATCTGCTGAGTCGCCACCGAAAGTGACTGAGTATAGTAGATTCAGGAGTCAGACCTTCAAGCGAAGGGGAGAGGGACCACAATTTAAGAATGTCTCTTGGAAAGATGAAGGGAAGAAATCACCTAATGTGAACTCATCAAAATTACGAGGAGCACGTAGAATACCCGAAGATGTTCGACACCGAAGGAAAGATTTTGGATGCGATTGGTGTCAAAAATCAGGGCACACTGAAGATAGGTGCTGGGCCAAACAGAAGAGATGTTTGACTTGTGGCAGTGACGAACACTGGATGTCGGGGTGCCCTAAGGTGCGCGGTCGAGACGATGAAAAAATTCGGCAGCGAAGGTCTGATTATTCAACTTTTCCTTCTTTAAACTGACCAGCTCCAAGCCAAGTGAGTTAAACTTGGAGCGAAAGTATGTTTCCCCACTCACGATTCCAAATTCTCTCCCAATTGGTGATCTTCCACGGAAGAATGATCTTAACGTATTAGAGGAACCGGAGGGGCCTGCATTGGAATATTCACCTTCTGCACACAAGGATGATGTTGATAACCATAGTGAAGATAGTACCTCTAATTCTGATTGTACATTGAATGAGGAATCTGGTCATCGAAATATAGCTATGACTGAAAATCACTTCGAGAATAGATTGGTTACGCAGGTTGAAGTAAATGGAGTCAAGCATAGAGCTTTATTTGACACTGGTGCTCAGGTAAATATGATACCAGAGAGTATGTTGTCATCCGCTGGCATTCCTTATACACCAACTAGCGGTGTAAATATTAGAGGGTTTGGAGCGCCAGGACTGGTTGCTACATTGGGAGAGGTAAATTTAACTATAAATTTGCATGGTATAATTTTAAATAGGTGTAATTTCTTGGTCATGAAAGAGGAACACGTAAGTAACCTCATTATTCTAGGACTAAATTGCCTTAAGCGAAATAGACTCATTTTTGATTTACACAGTAGGAAGATATCCAAAGTGTTTAATTGTGGATCTATATGGAATTGTTTCATTGACAGGAATGGTGACTGCAAAATTCTATGGTCTGCTATACCAGTGGCAGTCTCTGAAGCAGTGACTTTGAAGGCAGGTAATTCTGCCAAAGTTGATGTCTGTTGGACTTTCCCAGATGGTGTTGATGGTACGTGTGACTGCAGTGGGGAGAAGAGCGAGGTAATGTTTGTAGACGAGTTAAGTTCATCATCGTATATTCAGTTAGTGGGAGGATTGGTTCACGATTTGGTTAAAACACCATCAGTCCTTTTAATCAATAATGGAACAAAGTTAGAGTCCATTAAACCCTCTAATATTATAGGTACCATTTCCTCCGCCGTATACGAAGATGAGATTCGTCAGCTTCGGCATGCGAACGTCGTGATGATGGAACTTCCTGAAGATGGAACTAGTGGGGAGGAAGACTTTAGTTCAGTTGATCTTCAGAACCATCTATCAGAGGAAGAAAAGTCTGCCATCCAGTCCCTACTAGTTAATCATAAGACTGTGTTCGGCAACAATGGGAGCGTTGGAAAGATGAACGTGATAACTCCCCATAAACTGGAATTGACAGACTATAACCCCATCTACCAACGTCCCCGTAGATTCCCTGAGAAGGTCACTGAAGAAATAGACGCTCAATGCAAGGAACTTGAGCTCTTGGACATTATTGAGCCAAGTCAATCAGGGTGGTCGAGTCCAGTTGTTCCTATCCGAAAAAAGGATGGCACGATCAGACTTTGTGTAGACTATCGAAAGCTAAATGAAGTCACGCGTCCAGATAAATTCCCATTACCGAATTTGAGCGATGCTGTCTTTGGACTTCATGGTGTACAGTTTTTCACTACGTTAGACATGATCAAGGGCTATTATCAAGTACCACTAGATGAGGAGTCACGCCAGTATACTGCATTTTCTACTCCTCGTCGGCATTGGCAGTTTAAGAGGCTATCATTTGGACTGAAGAATGCTCCATCAGCCTTCCAGCGGACGATGCAGACGATCCTGAGCGGGTTTTCGTGGAGGAAGGTGATTGTCTACATCGATGATGTGCTGATAATGGGAGACAGCTACGATGAGCACCTTCAACTCTGTGATAAAGTACTGAGTACATTGTCTAATCACGGTGTAAAACTAAACTTAGCAAAATGCAAGTGGTTTTGCAAGAAGGTAGAGTTTTTGGGCCACGTTATCAGTGCCAATGGTCTGAGCAAACCGGATTCGTATGTTAAAACTGTAGCAGATTTTCCTCAACCTAAGTCCAAAACTCAACTTAGAGAGTTTTTGGGGTTGTTAAACTTCCAAAGGAAGTTCATTCCGAACTGCTCTCTGGTCATGCGCCCTCTGAGTCAAGCTACCGGTGGAGGCAGTAAGAAGAAAGGGAAGATAGAATGGACAGACGAGATGGATGCAGCCTTCAATTCACTTAAGGAACTGATGGTAAAAGAGGTGAAGTTGGCTTATCCCGACTATGGCGAAGGAGCTCAGCCACTGCTGGTCTACTCGGATGCGTCAGGGTATGGTATTGGAGCATGTTTAGCTCAATTTCAGGAAAATATTTTCAGGGTAATTGCGTACGCTTCTGTTTCTTTCAATGAAACGGAATTAAAGTATAGCACTTTAGAAAGAGAGTTAGCCGCAATTAGATGGTCGGTTAGGACATTTAGACCTTTCATCTTTGGTATAGAATTTGTGATTCATACTGACCATCGTCCTCTAATACACCTCTATAATTTGCAGATAGTCAATATGAGACTGGCTAGAACCCTGAGAGAACTTAGCGAGTATAACTTCGTAATCAAGTATACTCCTGGGAGAGCAAACACTGCTGCAGATGCACTATCACGTATGGAGCATTTGGGTTCTTCAGATGAACCCGAAGTCCAGGATTATGGCGTTCTCCCTGATGGACTTTTGTTAGCCAAGCATGTACCTGGCGGTGGTGATTCTCTGGTTGAAAGTATCATGATAGCAGCCAGCTTTCAACAGTTTGCCGTGTCCCTTCCAGATACTATGAATGATCTACGCACAGTTTTGGTTCAAGAGCTGATAAAAGATTCTGATGGATATCTTCTAAAGAAAGATAAGACATTGTCACGCAGATTGAAAGTAATGATGGAACCTGGCCAACTTCTCTGTGATGAAATAATGATGGCTTTTGCTCACTTGTTTAAGTGTGTTGTTTTTGTGCATGTAGGAAGTCATTTCCCTGTCATTCATACTTCTCCCATTTCAGATACTCCCTTGGAGTGTCCCAGGATCCATCTCCAGTGCTTGGCGGGGGTACATTTCAACCCATTGATGGAAACTGTCACTTATAAGGTGCCTGGTATTCCTATCACTCCATCAATCACACCTTTGAATCATGTGCCTGAACCTGAAGAAGCGGAAGAAGTTGACTTGATGACTGGCGGATGTTCCTTAGGACTTGAAGTTTTGGAAAGTGAGCCTAGTTCTTATTGGTGTGAGCAGCATCCTCGTACGCATGAGGCCACTATTTTAGTTAAACTAAATCAGGAAGATGTATGTGTATTGTTGGACACTGGAGCCCAGGTGAGCTGTGTATTGCATAGTGTAGCAGTTAGGATGCGATCTGTCATGAGGAGTGCTGCAGGATTGGACATAGTTGGTATCGGAGCAGGAAGAGATCCAGTTATGGGCAAGACTACCCTTTTACTTAACTTGGGATCTTATGAAATAGAACATGAATTTGCTGTAGTTGAAGATTATTGTATGGGCTTTTGTTTGGTGTTTGGGGCAGATCTGATGGCTACCCACAAATTCAATTTGGATCTTTCAGATTTAACTGTTACAGCTGGTAGAGCGGTGCTCCATATATCTTCACTACCTACACCTGGTCCTTTGAATAATACTTGTTCCTTTTCTTCCTCTGAGAAAAGCGTTTTGTGTTTAACTAGGACTAATTTATTGATTGATGAAACTGAACTTCGTGAATTACATAAGAATAGTCAATTATCGCAGGTTAGGTGTATGATCGGGAAGGGTGATACTGATAGGTGGCCAGTAATGATAAAGAAATACAAGTATTACAGGAGCAAACTTAGGGTAGAAGACGGTATCTTATATTATTTGTCAAATGAAATTTTGATTCCTGTTGTTACTTTCAGTTTTGTTGTTGAGATGGCGTTATTGTTTCATTATAAAAGAGTACATCTTGGTCGGCAGAAGCTTATAGCTGCTCTCTCTGAACACTTATGGCATCCAGGATTGGTGAGTGTTGCAGCCGATGTTACTCGCACCTGCGATCATTGTCAACGTGTGAAAGTGGCCGGAAGTCCTCAGCCTCCTATGTTGAAAGTCCAAACCAAGGTACCTTTTGAGCTCTTGACAATGGACTTGATCTGCCTTCCACGGACTAGTAAAGGTAATAATTGTTGCTTGGTAACTGTCGACCACAATTCTAAATGGTTGAATGTAGTACCACTTTCCAATAAGACTGCTGTGATGGTTACATCTGCATTGGAGAAAAGAGTTTTGCCTACTCTCGCTAAGTTGCCTGATAAGGTTCTTACTGACAATGGTCCTGAATTTCGTTCCAGATTGTTTAATGACTTGTTAGACAAGTTTTCTATTTGTCATGTTCGTACCACTGCTTATAGACCTCAGGGCAATGGCTTGTGCGAACGAACGAACCGCACTATAACTGAATTGTTACGTAATGTTGGTGCTGAGGCAAACAATTGGGATGAGTTTATCCCGCAAATTGTTATTATGTATAACACCTCTGCTCATTCAGAATTGAATTGTACCCCTTCTCAGTACCTACTGGGAAGAGAACACTTGACGTTCCAAGGGGTTCCTGTTTCTTCTGAAGAGCAACAGTACTGGAAGCAAGGTAATCCTTCTTTCAAACCTTTTCGAACGGGACAGCTTGTCCTACGTAGGGTGGTTGTTGTTGGGAGAAAAGTGGCTGACAAACTGGAGGATAGGTATGATGGTCCCTACCAGGTAATTATTGTCAATCCCAACAAGGTAACTTACGTGGTAAGTCACTGTGTGGCTAAAACTGAGCACAAGGTTCACCACACGCAGCTACGTAGATATTTTAAACCGCCCCGTTATTTATTAGACCATCCCTCTTATTTCAGGTTTGTCGGGGAGATTTCAGATAGTGCTGAAGTGGATACTGATCCCAGTCTGGTAGGTAGCGAGGACGAGGAGGAACAACTGTTTTCTTTTGGACCAGTGATCTGTCCTACTGCTCGTTCTCATCACTACGATGAACCATGGGAGTCTACTAATAGTGATGAACCTTGTAAGAGTGATTTAGGCACTGAAGAGGATTATTATGTGGGTAACATCATTCCAGATGTTACAGAAGAGGTTAGTGAGAAGTTAACTGGATATTTTAAGAGTATTTGTGATGTTGAAAGGGAATACAGTTTCTCCAGTACTTCTAGCACTGATCAGATTTGCCCTATTAATGAAACCGATTCTAATTCTGATTTGTTTGATTGGTCTATTTTAGCTGATAGCCCGACTTTTTGGAATATGCTCGATGTACAGCATAAGTCTAAGGAAAATTCATTTAAGAGTTCTGGTACTGTTTTAACCTATGTTAACTTAGATACCACGGAAGAGTCTATCTTAGCTGATCTTGACGAAGAGGTATCCTCTCCAGAAACTGAGATAACTTTCAAAAATGTTTCAAAGGTTAGATCTGTTAAATCTAGAGTAGAATTGAGTTGCAGCCTGGATGACGTCAGAAGTGGTGCTGTTGAGGATGTATCATCTTGGGTGCACTGGTTGAGTAGAGATTTGACCGCTTTAGATTTAGCTGGTACACAACCTGTTACTCGTACTATGGTGACGTCGCCAGTACAACGACGAGTACAGGAACTTTATCGACAAGCACCCCTTATTTTTGAAACAGGTGATATATCCGGAAATAATCTTTCTGATGTTCCCACAGCTACTGCTAGTGAAGAACGTATCACTCGATCCAGAGGACCTGCCAAGGAGCACCCGTGGGTGCAGCCTCGTACTCTAGAATATTCCAGGAGGAAATAAAAGTTGATGGTAGACGAATTGGTCAAGTGGGGAGGAGTGTTATAATCTGTATTTTTGTATTAATAAAAATTGGTATTTTATTTATTCTTGGTGTGACAATTCGTCCCCTAAACTTTTAATCAAAAACTGAAACCCTTAGCAGGTGACACAAGTTGTAGAAACATTCTGTCTTTCGTTTTCTCATGTCAAATTTTTCGTCACCCTATCTTATTACTGTTGGAATTATCATGGAGTATTGTGTAGTAACAAATAATGTGTGTTGGTGTTCTGTGAAAGTGCGGTAGAAGTTTAAATCTTTTTTTTTTATTAAGTATTTCTTTTCATTGCAGTTAATGTTCACTTGGTAAATAAAAATTATAGACTTAAGTTGATCATTGTTGCTAGTGGAAAGTGATCCACGGATCAACTATTGACATTGGTTTTGTTGTGCTACAAACTTGTTGTAGAGATATTGGAAGCAACAATGTAAGTTTAATTTTGATGTGGTATTTTTTATTTTGAAAACTAGTCATATTTCGGATTATTCTATATTTTATCTTTCCATAAAAATTATCATTAGTTTTTTTGTTTCTTTGCCAGCTCCTCGTTCAAAATCAAGACTTGGTGTGTGGATAGACTTTCCACTTCTGTTTTCCTCAGTTTTTCTCTTCACGATTTTTGATTTGCCCCCTTTGATTGACCGCAATTGCTCCTTTGATTGACCGCAATTGCTCCTGTGATTGACCGCAATTGCTCCTGTGATTGACCGCATTTGCCCCTGTGATTGGATAATTCCTGTCTACCTAACGTGAATTGGATAATTCCTGTCTACCTAACGTGAATTGGATAATTCCTGTCTACCTAACGTGAATTGGATAATTCCTGTCTACCTAACGTGAATTGGATAATTCCTGTCTACCTAACGTGAATTGGATAATTCCTGTCTACCTAACGTGAATTGGATAATTCCTGTCTACCTAACGTGAATTGGATGATTCCTGTCTACCTAACGTGAATTGGATGATTCCTGTCTACCTAACGTGAATTGGATGATTCCTGTCTACCTAACGTGAATTGGATGATTCCTGTCTACCTAACGTGAATTGGATGATTCCTGTCTACCTAACGTGAATTGGATGATTCCTGTCTACCTAACGTGAATTGGATGATTCCTGTCTACCTAACGTGAATTGGATGATTCCTGTCTACCTAACGTGAATTGGATGATTCCTGTCTACCTAACGTGAATTTGGTTGTACCTGCCTACCAACCTTACCTACTGTAACCCTGTATTAGAGTCCCAGTTTTCCTGTAGGTAAAACTATCAGTGCATGAAGTTTGCTAACTTTAGTCTAAACTTCCATTCCTTTTTTACATCCCATTATATTTTGTTCCCTTATATTTTGTTCATGATTTCAATTTATTTCTTTAATTATATTTTTTTCTTCTATTTTTGACAGACCGACTGACCAAGACTAACTAAATTGACTGTACCTAATTATCCCTTTATTTTTGCCTGTCCATATTAATTTTGTCTACTATTTTTTTGAGTTTATTTTCATATGATTTAGTTGGCTTTAAGCATAGTTTTTTTCTGCAATTCTTCTGTTCAGAACTAACTGAAAGTTATGTTTATTATTTAATTATATTATGTTTCTAATCAAATCCATTTTTTTTGTAATATAGTAAGATGTAAATGCGTTAATTTGTTGCCGTGGATTTTTTATATAAAGTTCTTTCGTAATAAATTTCTATTTTTGTTTGTTGTAGTTATTACTTGTTTCCCAGATTGTTGAGATTGAGTGGATGGAATATGTTTATTCCGCCGGGATGAAATTTATTGAATAAATGCCTATCGTTGCCACAACAAAGTCTGTTGTCTTAATGACGTCACGATAACAAGTCACTCTACTGTCATTACAACGTATATAGCAGTGGACCGAAAAACAGACCTATTACTGTAGCTGAGAGACCTTGTTATAGTTGCAGAACTATAACTTCCTTGCTGCACGGTTGCCGAAAGTATTTTCCTGATAGTACCAGATTAGACACTGGAAAAGTACCAAAAACCTTAAATTTCCATGAAATTCAAGTTTTTTTTCGACATTATGTTCGTCAAAATTGAAAATATTCTTGAAAAAATGTGGTAATTCGTGAGAGGTAAAAGTACTAATCTGGTACTTTTAAGAAAAATGAGAGACCAAAACATAGAGAGCCCAGCCCCCCTATGTCATAAGCCCCCCCCCCCTCCCTGTTTCTTTAATCCTTATTTACCTAGTTAAATAAATGAAGAACTACTTAGATAGAAATAACTGAGAGTTGCCAATGTAGTTTGTTTTATCCGCTAGTTTGTTGACTGCACACTTCATGATTGTTTAATGACCTGGCAGGGGGGGTTCGGGGGGTGGCACGCCCCCCGATATACATATATTTTATGTTAAATCAGTAATAAACTACAAAAGTATCGGACTAATGGGGCGTCGGACTAATGAATAGTTACCCGTCTACTAAATACCAGGTCAAGTCTATTAAATGCCCTGAGAACTACTTATTGCTCTAAATTTGGTATACGAATATCCTGTTTCATCTTCGAGCAGAATTAATGGAACATTGAATCCTTTTACACGCAGAACAAATGGATGGGTCTTAGTCATCTTTTCAACACCTATTATGTGATCTTCTATTTCAAATTTCCTCTGGCTGCTTGATTGTTTGGCATTTCCTTGTCTGTTACGTTCTTATTTGCGAAAGTTTCCCTCGACAGATTTCATTCCTATATTCATAGAACTTTTTCTTCAAGTTTTCTAAAATGAAACACTATTCTTTCAGTAATATTTGAAGTCTGACATTTCACGTTGTCGAGAAAGGCCCACGGGGTAATTTACCTATGACTGTATTATTTGGTATGTTAAACTGGGAAGGTACATTGACAAAAAGAGTTATTCTTCTCTTCTATTCATAGGTAATTTTTATTTGGATCTCTGAGAAGATTATAAATTCTATAAATAATCAATATATTCTGTTTAGCTAGTGATGTTCAATTATTATAAAGTGCGCTTATATTCACCAATTTATCAGAACAATACTTTCCATTGCGCTTAATTTTTGATACACGTTTATTTTCAATGATTAAAAAACTCGACTCGGTAGATGCGCCATTCAACCATGCTCCGCAATCGTTCCAGATATCAGCCCTTTTTCCTCTGACTCCCTTCCACGTTGATATTATTCTGTAATATATAAGATACATCTACTTTTTCACCTGTAAGAATAGCTTACAATATGACAGAAAGCCGATGTCATAAATCTTTTCTGTGAGCCATAATCTGAAAGAACATCAGCCACATCCATTGATGAGTAGTCATCTTGATCAGATTCAATTGTTTTGGAAACCTCGTCATCATCAAAGACAAAGTAAGAAGAAACGTCATCTTGAACAGGTTTTGGCAGAATCCGCATCATCTAATACAAAATAAGAAGAAATGTCATCTTTAACAGGTTTATATCAGGGATATAGAATTTTTCTTCAATATTAGTGATCTATTCATCATGATCTTTCAGTTAAACTCGAACAGCATGAACAGTTCTATACGTTCTATCATATTTTCGAATCACGCTGGTAATAAGAGGCATGATGTGTTACGGGTTCCATGGTACTATGAAGTTGGGTTCGATAGGTAATTTAAAGTTGTCCACATGAGATTTATGAATCCTTCAACCGTAATGTCAATCGCAGACTGTTTCAAAATCGTGAGCATTACCTCATGGACGTAATTTTTTCTTCCATTAACAGCAGGATATATCTTATTTATCCTCAAATGCAATACTCTTACCATTGCAATAAACATGTGCCTTCACCAAGCTTCGTCAATCACTTTTATAAGTGGAGCAAACATTTTTCAGTCGTTTGAATTGAGGGTGACTAGAGATTTCTATCATATTTTTAACCAACTACATCTTTCCCTCAGCTCAATTGATAGCGATTCATTATCACAAAATGCGATAGATGTGGAATTTAAAAACCGTGTTCAGTTGGAGTACTGTGCAAAGCAGTCAATTGAAATATATGGAATGAATTTGAGATGATTTTAGCAGTTCTGTTTAGTTGTGCATCATTGAACTTTTGATTTAGATCTCTTAACTACTAGCAATTGCATCATGAATAGCATTCACGGTTTGAATCACGTTTCAGCTAGTTGAAGCGTCGATATGTTTCATTCGTACAAATTTCTATTCATAGCAAGCATATTTAATTTCAAAATCGAGTTTAATTTTTTTTGTGTGTCACATAGCTACAATATAGGAACAAAGGAAACTTATATGAATAGAAAAAGTGCAAAAAATGAGAGCCTCGAGAGGTAATTCAATATATGAAAGAGTAAGATTCAATCTCCTTGCTTTATTTTGTGCTAAGTTATTAGTGCTAAGCCTGTTAACTGATCTTCTCGCATGATCGCATCGTGCTCTGCAAAAAAGTTTTTAACCATCTGAGAGTAGAGTATGTTCTCTCAGGAGAAGCAGTTGTTGTTGTTTAGCCCCCCTGACCCTCAGGGAGCAGGGGGCGACCGAGTGAACGCGCCTCGGGAGAACCCACCCGAGACACGTGTGGGGGGTATGGGCCTAAGTGAACCCGATATCCCTCAGGAAGGCAATGACTTCCTGAGGGCGGGTCCATAGGTGCTCCAGTGAGTGTGTGGTCCGATGTTGTTGTAGTGTTGGACATTGTGTGAGAATGTGGGAGATTGTCCCCGGATCCGTGGAGCAGTACTCACACAGATCCGAGTCCGCCCTCCCAATTCTGTGTTTGTAAGAAGGGAGAGAAGGGTGATGTCCACATCGGAGGCGTGACAGGGTTACCCTGTCACGACGCGAGAGGTGAACCTCACTGGAGTCGATAGGGGGAGGCCTAACTCCTAGAAGAGAGTTAGGAGGGAAGGAGGAAATTTCTCTGTCTGTGAGTGTGGTGTGTATATGTCGTTGTAGTGAAGTGTTGGGTGGGGTGTCTGGGAGTGTATTAAAGATGTTTCTGTAGTGTGTGGCTGGTGTAAGGTGAATGTTTCGTGGAGTCCTTCGCTCAATTTGCATGTAGTGTAATGGATGAGAGGGGCTTAGTGTGGAGGTGTTTAATTAGAGAACTGATAGCATCAGTAGGTTTTTCTCATTCTTTGTTCAACCACAAAGTGGCCCATATATCCCATTCGCCAATGACCTGCTGCTCAGATTGTTGAGCCAAAATCGGCATCCAAAGATTGAAAGCATGTCTCACATCAGCATGGTAAGTATTGGAGGCAGCTGTAATACTAGAGAGAAGGAGAAAACACAACTTCATCACCTGTGGATTGAGATTATTGAATCTTTTTTTCAAGATTATTTGATTCTAAAAATGGAATATCTTAAGGTAAAGTCACTAAACATTTGATCTGAAAGTTTGTCGTGAATACTTCCGTGGGAATTCTATATGATCGCAAATTCATTCAACTTTGACGAAAACATCACGAAAAGTTTCTCCGCAATTTTTAGTGAGCTCACAACAAATGAAACCAGATCCAATGTTCCCAACATGTCCTGTTATTGCGCATTAAAATATTATTTTAATGCGCATATTAGAAAAAGGGAAAACTTATAGTAGCTATATCTCATTCAATCACTATAAATATCTAATATTATACCTTACATAAAATATGTAAAAGTTACACATTTAGCAAAATTTGCGAAAATGGTTTATCATCATAATAAAACAAGATATTAAAGAAATAACATAGCCACTGAGGGAGTCAAGATACTTAAATTAGCAGTTCATTTAATTACAAGCTACTCTTATTAATACAACATTATTTCTTATCATTTACAACAAATCTACATTATTAAAAAGAAGTAACTGGTAACTGGCTAAAACATGCAAATGCTAAAAAATAGATAATGTTAAAATTTGAATATAATTTGTACTACATGTTTAATTTCCAATGATTTATTAACCTTAAAAGTCGGGTAACTTATTTTCGAAAATCATCATTAGAGCAGGAAGCTTATCAAAAGTGTAGAGGCGTTGGGGGAAAACCAAACAAATGAAAGTTGTATTAGCAGACTGATATAAACATTTAAATTTAGTAACTACAACAACTACAGTATCACTGTTACTTGGTTTTTCTTCTGGAGTTTAGCTCCGTGAGGCCAAAGTCTTGAGGTTACAGTCGCAGAAGAATGGAGTGCAATGTTCACCGTGGGGTCTTCAAGAGTTACTAAAAGCGATCTTGCCTTTGGATCATTCCTCCATTGCGATATCTACAAGCATAAGAATGACATTATAATATTTATACATGAATAAAAAAAATAACAAACATTTGCATGCAGATGTATAACCGTATAGTTACTTATATTTATAACATAGCATAAAATTACCTGGGTGAGTTTGATCGGAGACAGAAGAGTGATGAATGTGTCTATAGCCTCATGTCTCTCAACCCATCTTGTCTCGCAAAGACTTTTCAGGTGGCTATATGGACGATTAGGTTGATGAAATTTAACAGCAGCAGAGAATACTGCCTATCTCTTCGCACTGATGTTGATGAAATTAACGATTTCACGGAGGGAAGCTCATGACTGCTGCCCCGTCATATCATTGCCAACGCAGTTTTGGATATTAAAGGTCCTCTCGACTCTAAATTTATAAGATTCTGGAATTGCTTTAAATTTGTACATAGAGCTAAGGTATATAATATATAACAGGAAACAGAATTTAAATCGTTGGGTCTTTCCCATTTGACGACTTAAATTAACTTTTTTATACGTATTTTTGTCCATAGAATCTGAAAATCAAATTTGTTTTTGGTAGAAACTAATACTTTTTGAGATATGAGGGTTTAAATTTATTTATTTCCTATGTATTACTGAAGGATTGAGAACTTTGAGAAAACTGGTGTTTTCATTGAAATTACTTAAACAATATAGATTAATTTATGTATTTCGGCACGCCACCCGAAATACATATATGGGATATATTTCCAGTTTCCGTGATATTTTCAATTTATTACTTCAATACTAATATATGTGTAATGGGGGCCGTGCCGCTCCCGATATCCCCCTACCAGGTCTTTAAACAATCATGAAGTGTGCAGTACAACAAACTACATACCGGCTATCTTCGACCAAAATTAGCCAAAAAGCGTGTAAACACGAGTTTTTTCAAAGTACCCAATCCTTCAGTAATACATAGAAAATAAATAACTTTAAACCCTCATATCTCAAAGACTATTAGTTTCTACAAAAAACGGTTTTGATTTTGGATTCTATGGACAAAAATACATATAAAAGGTTAATTTAAATTAAATCTGGTAGGGGTCGTCAAATGGGAAAGACCCAAATCGTTCAAGTATTCTGTTCACAATTAATTAAATTCTGAGATTCGTAAGAAGAAAAAAGCAGCATAATTGAGTAGGGGTATGGTCAAGAGCCCCCCTACGTCATAAGCCGCCCCCCTCCCTCCCCCTCCCTGGTTATTTAATCCTTATTTACCTATTTTAATAAATGAAGAACTACTTGGATAGAAATAACTGAGGGTTGCTAATGTAGTTTGTTGTATCCGCTAGTTTGTTTTACTGCACACTTCATGATTGTTTAATGACCTGGCAGGGGGACCGATATACATATATTTTATGTTTAATCAGTAATCAACTACAAAAGTGTCAATAAGGATTAAATAATATAGGTAAATAAGGATTAAAAAACAGGGGGTTTATGACCTACACCCAATTGAGTAGGTATGGTATGTTCGTTCGTATATATATAGTACATACCTATTCAAATACAGTGTTTTGAAATGAACAGTTCTCTAGATAGGAAAAATGTTGTGATATATGAAAACTATTAGTAAGGAATACTTTATTAGGTACTTGGATTCTTTATATGGATCCATTATCTTGGAATCAGCTTTGTTATTGTTTAGAATTTGTTGGATCTAGTTAACCTATCGCGCATGCAGACTTTTTCTTTGCTTGAAATTCAGAGGGGTAGTAGAAAGAACGGAAACAAATCTTAAATTACATATTATAATAAAACTACAGAACCAAATTTGAAATGGTTTGCAGTTTTATAATCAGTAACCTTAGTTCTAATGAATAGAGAAATAAAAAAATTGGGTGGAGGGAAGAATAATACAGATTGAAATAGAAAAAAATCTTCCCGAATACTGTCATTGTGGAAATACCTCACACACAGACTCATTTGCTCAATATTCTATTCGATATCTAAACAATTTTGTGTAACCTCTTCTCCGACATCGAACACCAGTAACAAATTAGATATGGTGAAATCTAGTAGAAATCAATCTGATATCCGCTTGCACCGTTAAACGGCATCATATCATGTATATTTGGCATTGCAGCGATACCGTTAACAGCGTCAAGTAGGAAGATAGTTTGCGACGTCAAACATATATAGGGAATCTGTATCATATCGATGCCTACTTATATATCTAATATGTTTCGAAACACAAGCTTATGATAAGTATAATTAATTCACAAATTAAAATTGAATATTATTTGCTTAAAGTGTAAAGTTAATATGACAATACTGGCAACTAGACCCCGATTGTATTATCAAAATCAAAACTCAGTCTTATTACAAATGGTAATAGGAGCGAGATATATGGGCCAAAATTTTAAATAATTTTAACTCCTTAAAAATTCCATTTTCTATGAGTTCGAATTAAAAAAGTTTTGAGGACACGATTTAGCGTAAAGATGAAAGCTCTGTGATGAAAGTTTAAAGTAATGAATGAATAAAATGATTAAAATTTAACCATAGATTTACTTTTACTCAGTTATAACCAGGCAACATAATAACTTTCCTGCGACATTCCGAACTGACGTCTCCTTGGGATATCACGTAAGTGTCCGTTTTTGGGGACATCACCCCAGGTAATGTTCCGGGAACATCGGAATGGAATGTGTATTCCCTTTACGATGCTCTAGGAACATTTCCTGGAGATACCCCCAAAAAATTACAAAAACGTGCATTTTCGCGATATCTCCTGGGGACATCGTAAGGGAATATTGCGGGGAGGTTATTTGGCAATTGCTGATAATTAAAAAAATTTTATCTCCTCTTTCTGGCATTAGTAACCTCTTTCCTCTTAAGAGTAGCTAGTTACTTACAAGTATCAAGAAGCATTTTCTTTGGTGGTATTGTATACTTCATATCTATTATTTCCTCTGTCTCAGAATCGAAACGCAACAGTAGAACAGAATTGAATGTAACGACAATAGGTACGTCACAGTGACTGCTCTTGTTTTCATTTTCATAAGTTATGATTTCTGCTTCATTGCGTTTCTCGAAAGAAGTCTATTGCTGTGACTTTAACTGTACATTTTGACAATTTTCATACGAAACTGCCAGGTTTAGCAACTTTTTTTTCTTTCGAAGTAGCTTTCCTGCATCTATGAGATTGTCACGAAATGATGGTTGGTGAATTTGCTGAAGGAGCCACCTTTTTTGATTTCTTCCTGTCCCTTTTATATAATTTATTTCTGACATCAAAGACAGCGCCCGTGGTTTCGAAGCAGACGTTAAACTCACGAATATATTTAAATTAATATCTCTACTTTTCTGTCGACCTGAAATATTCTCAAGAAAAAATTTGATTACAAAGAATTTGAAATAATTAAATTTGTCAACCACTGGTTTACGTCAGTTTTGAGCGAATTAAAATGAAATCTTGGTTAAATTGATATTTTTAAACAATGTAAATCATGCATACGCCGGTGAAACACATACACATTTACAAACACATTTAGAGGGTATAAGAAAAATCACAAGAACATACTAAATTGCTTATAATAAATATATTGAATAGCGCGGCGAGTGGTCCGCACAGCGAATTTCCTAGAGCCATAAGAAAAGCCTCTTATACTTAACTATGGTCAGTGATCAATATTGCAAATTATGTTTTCATTTTATCCCAACAACTGTTCAACGTTTCTTCGTTCTCTATAATGGAAAACCTTTAAAATTTACATTTTTATTAATCTAATAATACTGCTAGTGAACTTTGTCAGATGATGTACAAATTTGAATTCATAGGATTCAAATCATATCTTATTTAAATTAAATATTCAATTATTACCATTGCGCAGAAACATGATTAGAATCCAAATTTGATTCAATGGGTTGCTAATATTCCTTATTAGTAAGGAGGGGACAAGATGAGGCGTAAGTTTTGCGATATGCAGCATATATGACTATTTAAGGCTCTAAGTCTAAGCCGTCGCACCTGAACCATAATGAGTTTGACTATCAGAATGAACGGGAAGGTTTGAGTATGTGTTTAAAATCACATTTGTTATTTGTAATCCTACTATATTTATTTCTCCTTATATGTTCAATATTTTTACTTGAAATTTAGTACACATTAGTTTAGTATATATGCTAACAACTTGTGAAATATACAGTATACATATATTAGGTACATACTCAAAC
>CANNZV010002258.1:0-106365 GCA_947561585.1 Caprella mutica
GGATAAACTTCACAACTTCATGCATCTTTTGCAGACTGGTTGAAGATCATCTACATCATTATGTTATGGTCCCAGACGAGTCTGTTAGCCCTATTTCAAAGTGAGGCAGGAAAGTCGCCAGTTTAGTGAGAAAATGGATCCAGGTCGCCACATTTAAGATACTTTAAAGAAGAAATTTGACTTCCTAGTGAAGATTTTACACTTGAAAATATCTTTATGCTTCATGTCTGATGCATGTGGCGGATAGCAAAATAGTATGTCTCATAAACTCGCCATTTGTCTCTCCAGGTCTCTCCAAAATTAAACAAATTCTCTCCAAAATGATCAAATTTCCATAAATTCTCTGTAAAATAACATTGTAGCATAGGAGAAAAATAGATTAAACTCACCATTTGCAATTGAAGGGCTCAAAATAACTGTCACAAACTCGCCATTAAAATGGCGAGTTTGGACATGCTTTATTACTTGAGCATGTGCAATCTATTGAGACTATTTTATGAGTGATTTAATTTTTATTTACATGTTTTCAACTTATTTCACCCCATACTTTGAAACATGGTCTGTTAGAGTTTAGGCAAACCTTAAAATACAGTAATAAATTAATGGGAACTGTCCAGACTGTATTTCATGGTAAATTCCACCGACATGTCGGTGGAATTTTTCTCCACTGAAAATAATATTCTGGCAAATTTGGTAGATTTTTAGCGTCGGCAATGAAAGATTATGGTGGGCAATGAAAGATTATGGTGGGCAATGAAATAATGGTGGGCAATGAAAGATTATGGTGGGCAATGAAAGATTATGGTGGGCAATGAAAGATTATGGTGGGAAATGAAAGATTATGGTGGGCGATGAAAGATTATGGTGGGCAATGAAAGATTATGGTGGGCAATGAAAGATTATGGTGGGCAATGAAAGATTATGGTGGGCAATGAAAGATTATGGTAGTCAATGAAAGATTGAGTTGGCTAATGAAAGATTGAGTTGGATTGTTCGCACAGAAAATGTTGAAATTTTTTTAATATTCTGCAGACTGGGCAGTTAGGCTCCAAAATGCATCTGATAGCGAGTTAGCCTAAGATATATTCCAGAATGGCCCTCAGGCCAAATAAAATAGTGTGATTCATAAACTCGTCAATAGCCATTTTCTCTCTATCTGATATCCCATGTCACAGAGTATGTCAGTTAAAGTTAAAGGCTTCTTAAAGCCAAATAATTGGCTTACCTATATTAAAAAAATTCCAGTGTGCAGAATATGGGAGATATTTGGGAAAATCATATTCTCTCCAAAAACTTCTGAATTAATCTCAAATCCCTATATGCTATATTTACATTAATTTTGCTACAAACATAATAAGAGATCTCTACGAGCACTTTATCAGTTTCTGCAGGCTGGCAAAAATTCAAAAGGTCAAAACTCAGACTCTCAGAGTCAGATAATAGACCAATCTGTCTG
Organism: Caprella mutica; assembly: GCA_947561585.1. NCBI lineage: Eukaryota > Metazoa > Arthropoda > Malacostraca > Amphipoda > Caprellidae > Caprella > Caprella mutica. The sequence continues at coordinate 1,457 of CANNZV010002258.1, forward strand.
TATACACAAAATCCCACTGACTCTTTCAAAAAGCTGAAAAAATCCATCATAAATTTCTAGTAATTTGGCTGATCTACCAACATTTTCCTAATTTTTCCACCAAAAATTAATGGTAACATAGGAATAAACAGCTAAAAATTCACCGAATTAGCCAGAATATTATTTTCAAAGGGAAAAAATTCCACCGACATGTTGATGGAATTTACCATGAAATACAGACTGGATAATAGATATGTCTAATTGGCTTAAAATTTTGAATTAATTCCATGTTCAATAATGTTCCCATGTTAATTTTGGCTTGAAATTTCAAATCTTCAAAAATGAGCCAAATTGGCTTGGCTCAGAATTTTTGTGAAATTTTGGCTCAAAAGTTGACTTACAATATCCAGTCACTGAAACATGGCTGATATCTCTCCAACCACTGAAACCAGTCTGAAAATTTATGAAATTATGGCTTCTTAATTCTTATGTTTACTGTTTACATTGTAGCTAGCATAGGGGAAAATTAGATATTTCTCTCTAATTGCAATTTAAAGGTTAAAATTTACTATCACAAACATAGAAATCATATTTTATTACTTGGGTCTCAGGCAAAGGCAATCTGTACAAACTATTCCATTTCTCCTTTGCAAATAATATTTAAGCAAAGTCGGTGGAATTTTAGCTATTTATCTCTATATTAGTAATATTGCCATTAATTTTCTTAGACTAAATTGAAAATAAAAATGTTGGTGGATCAGCTAAATTATTGGGAATATGTTAGATTTTTTTTTAGCATTTTGTTAAAGTCAGTGAGTTTCTGTGCAGTAGCACCAAATACAAAGTTACCCTTACTTTCCTGAGAAATGTTAAAATCTACTGTTCTCTAGGAGAACTCTAATAGCTGTAGGTTTGCACCAATGGTTTTCTATTAAAAAAGAAAAGCTTATCTCAAGTAGATTTAGGTTAGCTCCTTAAGTAGGTTGGCTGGTAGGTAACAAGCTGAGGAAAATTGTGAATTAATTTGCATGTTATAATCATAATGTTATGTTACCATTAATTTAGCTTCATTTCATTATTTTCTACAAAAAATCACACTAACTTTTTAAAAAATCTAAACAAATGAAAATTAAAGCCAATTAAGAAATTAATTCATGTTAATTGTTCATAGAAATTTGACAATAATATCTCAAATCCAGTTTGCAGATCAACCAACTGCAGAATATGGAACATTTTTCCAAGACTCTCTAACAAATCTGAGCCCAATTTTAGATCTCTGCAAGAGATCTTGAATTAATTCCTTTACTACCATTAATTTAGCTGTGAGAGAATTATGAATTAATTCCTATATTACCATTAATTTAGCTACGGGAGATTCTGAATCTGCAGCTGAGAGTCATAGCCAGGAATCTCTTCGGGAGAAGAGTCGCATTATGAAGAGTGGCAGGTCAATGCACTGAGTGCAGGATATGTGACATTTTTAACATTTTCTGTGCAAACAATTCTTAACTTCCTCCTCTATTATTTGCATGAATTTTGCTGAGAAGTGAAAACAGAAGGCAAATTAGAGAATTTCTTGTAATCTTGGACAATACGATACCAGTTTCTGCAGTCTGGTCTCAAATATTTCCAACACTGCTACAAAGTCTCGGAGAATGTCTGTAATGCAAAAATATTAAAATTTGGATTAATTTAATGCACATGAGCTGTCTTAGATTGTTATGCAGAGTTTTAAACCTACCTACATGATCTAATGTGTTTTGAAATTCATAGAAATGGGGTAAGAAAAAGGACAAGCTAACTTACTAGCTACCGCACTATTAATTGCCAAATTATGAAACTAATTTACAATCTGTTTTTCAGAAATGGCAAAAAGTAGTAAAGTTGATTTTGAAGCACCTCAGATTATACCACACCTGGCATATACCTCTACCTGCAACTTTTATAGTGTCAAATGGATACCTTCATCAGCTCGTATATTTGCATCTGGATGTGCAAATGGTGATAAAGGCATCATACAGGTAAAGAGAAAGTAATATTCCTAGTTAATATTGTGATTGGCATTTAAACACATATTTCATAATTGTTCTCTATTATTCTTGTTCTTGCATTGAATATATTTTCTCCCAGCTCTGGTATTATTATGAGGATTGGCATCAAGTACAAGATATGACTTAGAGGCCTTAGAAATATAAAATAAGTTTTACTAACGAAATGAAAAATAACCTATCAAAGTATTAAACAACTTCCGGAAAAAAATAATCCCACTTACCAGAAGTCTGTCAAGATAAGTTAATAGGGTCATGTGTTGTTATCTTTTTTATTGTTTAAGTTTATATACCTGAATCACAAAGAAAACATATTAACACAAGAAAATATATAATAAATGAAGGAATCAGTTCAACTACACTAGTAAGTTTGATGCATAACAAGGCCAATCTCTTGCATCTTGGTGACTTCTAAATATCTAACTTAGGTAGTGAACTCATAGCTAGAGACTAATTTTGAAGGATCAGCGTGTAAAAGCAAAATAACTTTTTCAGGAAATGCTTCTATGAATTCATTATTTTCTACTTTGCAGGTCCTTGATGTGAGTGATAAAGAAATAATAGAAGAAAGAGATTATAAATTTCCTAGTATCATCAGATGTGGTGAGTTTTCCTGGCTTGTGTTTACATTTTTTTGACTCATTAGCTTCCAATTAGCAAGTAAAGTCTAGTTGATTATCACACTGATTTAGAAAAATTAGGCTACATTAGGTAGCTAAATACAATCTGGAAAGTGAGTGTTTAGTTGTATGTTAAATATAATTATGTTAAGCTAAATTGGTACAAACCATAGGAGTGAAAGTTAATGCATTGCTAGCTATCTATTAGTCGGTTGGAGGCCACTACCATTGACGATGGTCAGAGCCATGGTCGTAGAGCAGAGAAGCATATCTGTTGTTTTTAATTTTCATTGTCTAAATAAAGATAATAGTTCTTTTTTAACTATTTAAAGAAGATCTGCTTCTTCTGGCTGGGGGCCTTTAAAAAAAAACTATTATTTTTCCCAGCTAAAATGTAGTTATTTTTTATTATCTCGGCTAGCTATATAGCAATGTAAAAGATGAACATTTATTGGTAGCTACAGCCAGTTTTCTAATAAAAATTATCCTAAGATCATGGTTAGCTTCTAAAAATGCCTAATTTTAATCATATTATTGAATCATTTTTGTTTCTCAGAGTAACAAGGTAACCTTTTCACTATAGCTAAGCTATTTGCTAATTTTACATTTCGTAATACTTAAATTAAGTTTTCTATTTCAGGAACATTCAGAGCGTCAAGTGATCCTAATCGCCATTTTGCATTTGGTTGCTCTGATGGAAGCCTGAATATAATTGATGTGAACAGACTTGATAAAATAATTTATACAGCCAAGGCTCACACTAAAATAATAAATACTATCGATGGTATTGGAGGCATGAAAGTTGGTGAGGGTGAGTGCTATTGTGTCAATAGAGGCCTTGAAAGTGTATGTTATAATACAAGAATAATCATATTTTAGGTAGCTATCAGAATCGTCATCAACACTTTAACTGCGGCCCTCATAATTTTTTTTTATTCTTACTTTTCATTTTTCTCTTGATTGAATCATTTCTCTACCTACTAAGGTACAGAAGAGTTTTTGAAGATTCAAAAGATCTGAACTGAGTCACCAGCAATATGAGTAGCTAGCTAGCTAGCTATATGACATCGCAGTTAGCTAACGTGTTAAATTTAGGAACTCCAATTTTTTAGATACATCAGATAGCTACTATTCAACTTTATTGTCCCATCACTATTTATATTCAAACTGGCCCATCTTCTTTACTTTTCTGATCATCTTTCAGGTGCCCCAGAGTTGGTAACTGGAAGTGCGGACAGTCACGTCAATGTGTGGGACCCGAGACAGCGAGACAAACCAGTGCTGAACATTGCCCCTAATGAAGACAGTCACCATCCAGACTGCTGGGCCGTGGCTTTCGGTAATGCTTACAACACGCACGAGCGAACTGTCGCAGCTGGCTTTGACAATGGTGACCTGAACGTTTTTGATCTTCGAACTTCCCGCATCCTCCACAAAACTAATGTCCGTAGAGGAGTCACCACGATTGACTTCGACAGACCTGACATCAAGATGAACAACATGGTTGCCGGTACCATGGAGTCCAAACTCTATTCATGGAACCTGAGAAATACAAACTCCAGCACTTCATTCCCAAAGCCTTTAATTTCGGATTTCAAACCCAATTTTGGCACAGTTTGGTGTGTCAATCACTTGCCACAGAATAGAGATGTGTTCATGACTACGAGTGGCAATGGAGCAACCACTTTATTCAGGTAGGTTCAACTCAGTGAATATATTTTCAATTTACTAAATCCCACAAAGAAAGTTATGTTGAGGTCTGAGAAAATTAAGTTGGTTCCCTGGCTTAATTGTAAACTGGACCTCTATAACATTCTCTGTGAGTTAAATATATAGTTCACAATATGAGAATTTCGGGATTAATAACAGTGAACATCATAATTACAACTGCAACACTTTACAATAATGTGGTAGCTACTCTCCTAACTGTATTTTATATATTTGAAATTTTCACAAGTTTGTAACATTCTTTAAAACTTTTTTTTTATTGTTAGCTTTTCAAAAAAAAATTTCGGATTAAAAATAAATCTGGTGTTGAGTTATTCTTTTGAAGTATTGAATTAGTGTAATTTAGCAATAATTACACTCTAGGTATTAATTTTTACATTCATTGCATTTTGAAAAGAGTAATAATTTATCTTATTTCCTCAGATACTCGTACCCAACCTCCACTTCATATAAAGACGGTTCCGATAACTTGGGACAAATCAAAGAAATTCACTCCATAACTCCCTCCAACATGCAACCCATCATCGACTTTGACTGGAACTCCGATGTGTCCGGTTTAGCCGTTACTTATTCACTCGATCAGACGGTGCGAACTATACTAGTCACTAGAGTTCACTCTATAATGTGAACAGGATGATTGTTGTTCCATGTTTCTCAGGTTCTAGTCGGTGGAAATCGGTAGCATTTTTCTACATTCTTTTTATTATTATTTAATCCTAGAGATGCTTATATATTAGTGTTAATATTGTTATAGCTGTTTTGTTTTTATGTAGCTAATATTGGAAGCTGATAACTAACTCGTTTAGTTTAAATATTCTACAGGGAATAACTCTAGTCATTCAATTTAAAACTATTGCCACGCTTTTAACTAGTCAATAGGTTTAAAGAGGTAAAGTTAAGTAACAATAATATTTTAATTTCTGATTTTATTTAATGTAGCCATCATTTAGAAAGATGCACGAGTAACAAATGAACCTAATGAAAAGTAGTTGGAGCCTTATGGTATGAATTAGTAGTTTGAAGTTGTAGCTGAATTAAAAGCTAATAGTTGTAGCTGCTTTAGATTTCAATAGTTGTTGCTGCATTAGGGTTTAACTGAATTTAAATTTGTTAAGTTAATTCTTGCAAACTAGCACTGGAATTCCGTTAAGTTTTTGTACTTTTCTACACGTTTTCCTTAGATTGTTATAAGTTTTAAATAGTTTTAGCGTTTTATCACGTGATATAAATTATTATGTTTTTTATGAAAGGACATTAATAGTTTCAAGTATAGCCCCCAGGAGCTCTATCCTGAAGCTGTCTGATGAGTTGAAGAGAAGGGGGGTGGCGTCCCTTGGGTTCCGAACTGTTGTAATTTGGATTATGAATTATCTTTTCATTTTAACCATTTTTAACGCTACTTGCAGTTTTGGAGGATAGCGCTAGGATTATGTTCTTCAACTACGAGGTCTTAGATTTTGTGTTAGGTTTCATTTACTATCACCTCTTCATTTTCCTCTTCCATCCGTGAGTGCAGCCACCGATGCTGATGTCTCTTTTCGTCAAATTCCTTGGTAAGTGACTGCATTCACGGAGTAGCTTTTCTGCATCCATGTTTCTGGTTCCATTTTGAAATTCCTTTGGACGGACGTATGAGAAATGATTCCTTTGTAATTTAGAGTTCAGACCCTTTATTAGACTAACGATAAAGGCTATCTGTTAAATTAAGAACTGATTTGAAGTGCACTTATCAAAAGCGTAACTACAACAAGAGTGTCTTATAAACTGTTTGGAAGATCTATTCCAAAATGAATTTCAAATACAGGCAGACCCGCTGTTATAACAGGACGACTTAAGCGGAGTTGACCCGAGCTTACTCACATCAGCTGTAAAAAATTATTTTTAAACAATTTGTTTACATTGAAGTAACCATACAAAATATGCTATATAGTATTAGAGTTCTTTGATTCTTGTTAATAGATAACGACAATGCTGAACTTAAAGCAGGGTCACCCCCGCTTTAATTTCAATTTCTAAGTTAATGTGAGGTATGATTTTTGACTTAAAGCGGAGTCTGCCTGTGGCTACATTGAATCACCTCTTTTTATATGCTGTCTAATATAGGATTATTTATGTAGTTATAATACATGCATTATTCTACTCCAACAATGCATTTGAAATAGCTACTATTAGAGTAAAGCTCCTCTATAGTGAATGTAAATTCCTGAGTACGTTTTAGAAAACTGATGTCAATTTCATGCCAGACTAAAGAAATTTCACTATATGGGATAGCTCTTTTTCTCAAGATTCTACATTCACTATAGAGGAGTTCCTTCATATGCAGTCTTTTTACATAGGTATAATACAGGCATTATTCTTTAGTAGGTAGGATAAGTTAGTGCTATCTAATACTTCTGCAAATCCAAAAAACAATTTTTATAGGTTTTTCTTATGACCGAAGATGTGGAACTGACTGATAATTCGGAACTTACCGTAGGTGACATAGTTTTGAAATCATAGTGCAGAATAAGTTCTGAATTCCATATTTTCGATCATGAAAGAAAATTAAATTTTATTTTAAACTTATTTTAATTGGTATCCATGCAGTTATTGGTCATGACAGTTATTTAAATGAAAGTTACATAATAATTATGATATAGCTACTTTTTTCTTATATGATCGAAGATGTGGAACTGTCAAACAACTTGCTAAACTAACTTCAAATTTATCATTTATTAAGTGTTTTCTATTTCCTTGTAGCTATGTTACTTAATTGTCTCAAGATTTATTGATAGATATTTTTTGTTTGAAAATTCTCTATATTTGTGTACCATTTATTATTCAGTTTTTATATTGTATATAAAGTACATGTATTTGGTCACTCAATTAGACTTTCAGTACTCGGGAAGTGTGTATTGCTGTCAATAAAAATTTCTTAAGGGCCGTACACACGTAGAGTTTTTTAAGTCTTTCCACCAGACTTTTTGCTAAGCTCCTCCTCCTTCTTCCACAAGAATATGAAAAAACTATATAATTATTAATTTATTTATTTCAGTTGGTATCCACGGTACCTGCAGGTATCATGGATACCAACTAAAATAAATAATAACTATATCGTTTTTTCTTATATTCTCGTGGAAAAAGTAGGAGGAGCTTAGCAAAAAGTCTGATGGAAAGACTTAAAAAAACTCTACGTGTGTACGGCCCTTAAAGGTGAGATTGTTTTATGACCTGTGGTACACTCACTTTCCAAGTAGCTACTCTCAGTGTCAAGAGTACTGTTAAATTCCCTTCGTATTCAACATGGCTAATTACTTTTTCCATTCTACTTGATTAATTTCATTTAATTAAAGGGTCAGTACAGTGTAAATATAAAGTATCACTGTTAGATGGGTGGCTCAGCTCTTAAAAACATGTTTACTGAACGGTTAAGAGGTAATCGTGGCTCAGGGAAGGAAAATCTATTCCTGGGATATCAAGGGAATATTCCAGGCAAGAAGGATTTCTTACTAAAATATTCCCTTAATATCCCAGGAGTAAATTCCTCTTGCCATCTCTATTTTCAACTGGCAATAAATAGGTACAACTTTTATTAGGTACGGTAACTACTTCTTGAATACTACATATTGTGAATCTAATTTAAATTGCTGACCTTTTAATTCACTGCCATATTTGATAATTTGTTACGATTTTAACCATGCCTTGAAAAGACTGTAAAAGTTATCTGCTCTACATTAGTAATGATAATATATATTGAGAAAAAAATGTATACAAATATATAGGGGCTTGAGTTCTATGTAGAAGTAAAAAATACTTAGAAGAAGCTTGATGCAGAAAATTAGTTCTCCTCATTTGTATCAATATAGATTATTCTTATTTAATTTAAAAGTTCAATGTGTTTGAATTCAACTGCACTTTTTTATGTACTAAATATTAAAGTATTTAGATTAGGAGAATTAAGCACTGGCAAATTTTGAATTGTTATTGAACCTAGTAAAGATTTTTATATTGTTTTCAAATGGTATATCATTTAGTCCAGCCCCATAAGATGTGGTAACTTAAAGTGTTCTTCGGACTCGAACTGTTGTAATTTGGATTATGGATTGTCTTTTTTCATTTTTACCATGTTTATCATTTTTTTAACGCTACTTGCAGTTTTAGAGGATAGCGCTAGGGTTATGCTCTTCAACTACGAGGTTTTAGATTTTGTGTTAGGTAGGCTTCATTTACTATCACCTCTTCATTTTCCTCTTAAATATTTGTTTTCACGGAGTAGCTTTTCTACATCCATGAGCATTTTCACCTACTGGTGGTGACATTGATGATTGAGTATCCTTCCTTTCTGACTGCTTTTTCCAGTCCCTTGTATTTATTTTCCTTTTAACGCTGACGTCAAAAGGAAATTAAGTTATAGCAGATTTTTAATCTCAATTTTGTTATAATCATGACTAAAGATTTAAGCGAAATTAATCTATAAAAAATAATTTAATCTCGTCAATATTCATATTTTAATATGTAAATAAATTGTCATCGAAATAATTGATACTAACTAGTTAGGGTAAGTTCTGAGTTATCGGACGGTTCTACATTTTCGATCATATGAAGAGAATTAAAATTCGTAAATGTGGACCCGTCCAATAACTCGGAACTCACCCTACTACACTTACATATCACAGATGTAGAGTAGGAAATTTTAATAGTGATTGAAGTTAAAAAAATAAAAAGGATAGGAATAGAATACCTATTTGCATATTTTCGTTTTTTTTTAATATTGATAAAGCAACTTATTTAAAAAAAATTAGGTATAAAAAAATGTTCACCAACGTTTCTTATTTTTTTTTTCTAAATAAAATCTTAAAATACAACTATTTACAACACAAAAATTCACATTTTTAAATTTGAATACCAAATTCATCTTTGTATTTCATTAAAAAAATAATTTTCTAAAAAAAATAATTATCAGTGGATATAATAGGTTAGAAATAGGGTAAAGTCACAATTACCAGATACGAATTAATTACCTGCTGAAAATTACCGTGGGATATTATATAAAGAAAAAACGCATAAAAATATAAAATCGAAGTCATTCTTCACAAAGAATATATTTTGAAGAACACTTTAGTTTTCCCTAAAAAGTTTTCTACGGCAGATCATGCAAAGAAACCTAATTTAACCATGTACTCATGTAAAAATATGATTTTACATCAGTATAGCCAAAAATTAGTTTTCTTTACATAATTTCTCAAAGAAAGCTTTCAGGGGGAAACTGAAATATTTTAATACGTTTCTAACAACGACCTACTAAAATTTTCCTTCGGAGGAATTCAATTCACACCTGGTGATTTTTACCCTAGATTTATAAACCCTATTTACTAATTCTAGGCCTAGTGTACATAGTAGCTAGTTTGCCTAGGGCTGCACCTAGCGCTATGGCCATTATGATGAAGATGTTAAATGTCATAGTAATGAGCATGAGGCAGGTACCCGCTATGTAAACTATCCAGTGGAGGAGACCCAACACCAACCACCAATAGGACCTGAGGGGGAAATTATGATTACTTTAATTTATTAGGGGGGGGGGGTGAATATTAATTTAATTGGGGGGAGGGGGCAGGGAGGTCAAACGATGTGTGTAGGGTTAGTTACGATTTATCGAACGATTCCACATTTTCGATCATATGAAGAGGAATAATATCAAATATATAATGTTTATTTAATTCTAATTTCAATTGTTACCCATGATAGCTGCAGGTATCATGGTTAACAATTAAAATGAACGTTAAATAACAATTTTGTTATATGATCGAAAATGTGACACTGTCCGATAACTTGCATCTAACCATATGAATAATTTTAGAAATATTACTACGTTCAACCATATTTTTTGAAGAAAAAAATTTCATAATTAGAAAAAAATATTGTTGGATTTATATTTAATAATTCGATTTAAAAATGTAATTTAATTATTTCAAACCATTGTAAAACCCAATGAATATTTTCTATTTAAAAAATACTTCTATTTAATGCTTTTTTAACTTAAAGTTATATTTAATTAAGTAAAGTTACCTGAAAGATGTGGCACTGTCCGTAGATGTAGAATTGTCTCCGCTGTTGGGAGGAAAACAATTATTTATATTTAACTTTATTTGAGACATTAATCTTACTATTCTTATAAGGTATCGAAAAATTCTATAAAAATTAAATTCTTGAAAAAATTCTTATAGGAAAAATCCTAAAAACAGATCCTACATAAAAAGAAAAAAAAAACAATAAGAAAAAATCCTATAGAAAAAGTATGAATCCTATAAAAATTCTTATAAAAAGAATAAATCCTATAACAATTCCAATAGAAAGAGAAAATTCTATAAAAATTCCTATAAAAAGAGAAAATCATATAAAAATTCCTATAGAAAGAGAAAATCCTATAAAAATTCCAATAGAAAGAATAAATCCTATAAAAATTCCAATAGAAAGAGAAAATCCTATAACAATTCCTATAGAAAGAGAAAATTCTATAAAAATTCCTATAAAAAGAGAAAATCCTATAACAATTCCTATAGAAAGAGAAAATCATATAAAAATTCCTATAGAAAAAGAAAATCATATAAAAATTCCAATAGAAAGAATAAATCCTAAAAAATTCCAATAGAAAGAGAAAATCCAATAAAAATTCCAATAAAAAGAGAACATCCTATAAAAATTCCCATAGAAAGAGAAAATCCTATAAAAATTCCAATAGAAAGAATAAATCCTATAAAAATTCCCAAAGAAAGATAAAATCCTAAAAAATTTCTAATAGAAAGAGAAAATCCTATAAAAATTCCCATAGAAAGAGAAAATCCTATAAAAATTCCTATGGAAAGAGAAAATCTTATAAAAATTCCCATAGAAAGAGAAAATCCAATAAAAATTCCCATAGAAAGAGAAAATCCTATAAAAAGAATAAATCCTATAAAAATTCCCATAGAATAAATCCTATAAATATTCCGATAGAATAAATCCTATAATTTTTCTGGTAATTAACACATAAGCCCTATAACGTTTCTCACTTGGCGCCATTCACGGGTAGCATTTCCGTGTCCTGTTTAGTGCCGTAGGTTTTGTTAGCGCCGCTACATGACGTCAGACCGTCCATCTCGTCCCTTCTACCACCGGAACATTTCGTGTAACGTGACTCTAGCAACCAACTACGGGGAAAAAACGTGAGATTAAAGGGAGAAAAGACGCGAGATTAAAGGGAGAAAAGACGCGAGATTAAAGGAAAAAAGACGTGAGATTAAAGGGAGATAAGACGTGAGATTAAAGGGAGATAAGACGTGCGATTGAAGGGAGAAAACACATGTGATTAGATGGGTAAAAAGACGTGATGTAGCTAATGAGATTAAAGGGACAAATATTGCTGACAGTGTTACTAATTAAGGTAAATAAGCGTTATAATTCCAAACCAATAGGTAGTGTAGGAATAAGTTCAAATATTTTAACCCTTTCTCTATTTTATACACATATATAATATCTTCCAATAAATTTAAATACTAGAGTAAGTTCTGCATTATTGGTCGGTTCCACAAATTCGATCATATTAGACAAAATTATATAATTAATTACTTTTTATTTGAATTGGTACCAATATATACCTATTAAAAGAGAAGATATATAAATATGATATACTTTTTTATTATATGATCGATATTGTGAAACCGTCTGATACAGTAGAACTCCTGGGTAATGAAATCCTGTATAGTGAATGTAGTCTCCTAGGTAAGGAAGTAGCCTGTATACTAGTGCATAGTGAGCAAATTGTTTTTAGTCAGCATGAATGGATATTAATTTAGAAATCGAATGGTCATTCATGATGGGCTAAACATATTTGTTCACTATAGAGGCTACTCCTTTATACCTCTCTAATACACGAGCGTCTTTTGGACGCAGCGTCAAAAACTTGCGTCCAAAACTGTTCGTCTTTTAAACTCTTAACGAGCTTCCAAAAATGTGTGCCTACTTACCATAAAGTTAATATAATTTTAGGATCATCCGTCAAGTGACGCACGGCAAAAGACGCCCGACTGTGGGGGTATAACGCCCAAACTATACTAGCAGTTTTACCGCCGCGTTTTCGCTGCCATGGTTACGCCTCTTCAATTAATCACAGTTAAATGAATGGAAAGAAAATTTGCATACTATACTAGCGTTGCTACCGCCTTCAATTCATTTAACCGTGATTAATTGAAGAGGCAGAGACAGGGCAGTGAAAACGCGGCGGTGAAACTGCTAGTAGGTATAGTATGGGCCTTAATTAAAGGCCTTACACACGTAGAGTTTTTTAAGTCTTTCCACCAGACTTTTTGCTAAGCTCCTCCTACTTTTCCACGAAAATATAAGAAAAAACGATATAATTGTTATTTATTTTAGTTGGTATCCATGATACCAGCTAAAATAAATAACTGATAATTATATCGTTTTTTCTTACATTCTCGTAGAGAAAAGTAGGAGGAGCTTAGCAAAAAGTCTGGTGGAAAGACTTAAAAAACCCTACGTGTGTACGACCCCTAACTAGTACTTCACCATCACTCACACCAACAGTCTCAGGTACTCCAAGGCAAAGGCTACCACCATCAGAATGAGACAGGCTAGGAAAAGGCTCCCAGGTGATGACGTCACGGCACCCGTAAAGAGGAGCACCTCGTCAACACCGGCCTGGAGAGCCCCGTCACCGTGACCACCCTGGGGGAGAGAGGGGGGGGGGTTGAGATAATTTATTTCATGTGACTGCTATCGTTCGAAACAATTCAATATAGTTTGACTTACAGCTTGCAATTAATAGAATTATATTCCTATAATTATACAAAATAGTTTATTTGAAGTCTTTTTAATTGAACTTTTTTCAATAACTTTACTATTTTAATTGAATTATAATTAGCCATGCATTATAGCTATACAATATATTACAAGTTTCATAAAACTATAAACTTCAACGCGGTATGGAATTTTTTTTTCTACTTTATTAAACACTATTTCCAAATGAAAAAAAAAATCACAACCATTAAATTACACAAACACAGGAAATTAGGATGTTTTTGGCTTAGTAATTTCAGTAACGGCATTAGCTAAAATGTTCATTTTTCACATGAGGATCTATAATTTTTGTCATCAGTTTAAATTACTCATAACATCGTGCATTGAGTTTCAATGAACTTTTCTCGGATAAATTAATGTTTAGTACCAAACAATTATATAATGGTATATAGATTCGTAATTTCTGAACAAAATGGTGGGTTTACTGAAAACAATATTCGTGATTGAGTTCTGCATTATTGTTATTGATGCGAGACTTTTGATATTAAAAATAAAATAATTAAATTTAATTAAAAATTAATATTAATTAAAATGAACAGTTTTGAAATGAAAAAAAAAATTAATGAACAATTTTACGAGTTATGACATTACTGTAATTAAGAAGCTATTTTTAAGTTAAGACGTCATTGTAACTAATAATCTACATATCCCTATGCCAATTAACATCATTCAGTACCATTTTCAATATTCAACTTCAGATACACATCATAACTCACTGACCAACATAACCATACTGATTGATATAAAAAGAAAAACATATCTAGATAGTACCTAGGTTCTATAGACACACTGCATGACGTCACAAACGCCATAATTTAAATCCCTATACGAAGAAATCATACCTTTTATTTGATATAAATATTACTGATAAAACAATGAAATGATCATAAAATCAGGATTGATTACTATTCAATTTAAAAGTTATGTTATATAACGATTAAAACAAGTGTGTTAATGAAGTCATATGACGTATTGGGTTTACTACATGATTATGTGTGAACTATGTATGAATGAACACTTGTGAGTGTAAACACTGTATAGGTATGTTTTAATTGGTGAACAAAATCACCTGGAGCAGAGAAATTTATAATTGGTAGATTATCAATCAGGGTAAATAGTAATATATTATATTTTTAAGTGTTCAAAAGTTGTCCCTATCCACTACGAAGAGAAGAAGGCCTCGTTGAAGAGAGGACAGTGAAAGTACCCTCAATTCACTGCTTACCCATGGATAAGAGACCTACACAGTCAATCTGCTTACCCATGGATAAGAGACCTACACAGTCAGTCTGCTTACCCATGGATAAGAGACCTACACAGTCAGTCTGCTTACCCATGGATAAGAGACCTACACAGTCAGTCTGCTTACCCATGGATAAGAGACCTACACAGTCAATCTGCTTACCCATGGATAAGAGACCTACACAGTCAGTCTGCTTACCCATGGATAAGAGACCTACACAGTAAGTCAGCTTACCCATGGATAAGAGACCTACACAGTCAGTCAGCTTACCCATGGATAAGAGACCTACACAGTCAGTCAGCTTACCCATGGATAAGAGACCTACACAGTCAGTCAGCTTACCCATGGATAAGAGACCTACACAGTCAGTCAGCTTACCCATGGATAAGAGACCTACACAGTCAGTCTGCTTACCCATGGATAAGAGACCTACACAGTCAGTCTGCTTACCCATGGATAAGAGACCTACACAGTCAGTCTGCTTACCCATGGATAAGAGACCTACACAGTCAGTCTGCTTACCCATGGATAAGAGACCTACACAGTCAGTCAGCTTACCCATGGATAAGAGACCTACACTGTCAGTCTGCTTACCCATGGATAAGAGACCTACACAGTCAGTCTGCTTACCCATGGATAAGAGACCTACACAGTCAGTCTGCTTACCCATGGATAAGAGACCTACACAGTCAGTCTGCTTACCCATGGATAAGAGACCTACACAGTCAGTCTGCTTACCCATGGATAAGAGACCTACACAGTCAGTCTGCTTACCCATGGATAAGAGACCTACACAGTCAGTCTGCTTACCCATGGATAAGAGACCTACACAGTCAGTCTGCTTACCCATGGATAAGAGACCTACACAGTCAGTCTGCTTACCCATGGATAAGAGACCTACACAGTCAGTCTGCTTACCCATGGATAAGAGACCTACACAGTCAGTCTGCTTACCCATGGATAAGAGACTTACACAGTCAGTCTGCTTACCCATGGATAAGAGACCTACACAGTCAGTCTGCTTACCCATGGATAAGAGACTTACACTGTCAGTCTGCTTACCATGGATAAGAGACCTACACAGTCAATCTGCTTACCCATGGATAAGAGACCTACACTGTCAGTCTGCTTACCCATGGATAAGAGACCTACACAGTCAGTCTGCTTACCCATGGATAAGAGACCTACACAGTCAGTCTGCTTACCCATGGATAAGAGACTTACACAGTCAGTCTGCTTACCCATGGATAAGAGACCTACACAGTCAGTCTGCTTACCCATGGATAAGAGACTTACACTGTCAGTCTGCTTACCATGGATAAGAGACCTACACAGTCAGTCTGCTTACCCATGGATAAGAGACCTACACTGTCAGTCTGCTTACCCATGGATAAGAGACCTACACAGTCAGTCTGCTTACCCATGGATAAGAGACCTACACAGTCAGTCTGCTTACCCATGGATAAGAGACTTACACAGTCAGTCTGCTTACCCATGGATAAGAGACCTACACAGTCAGTCTGCTTACCCATGGATAAGAGACCTACACAGTCAGTCTGCTTACCCATGGATAAGAGACTTACACTGTCAGTCTGTCTTTGAATCAGTTTCAAACTTTTTATTTGCAATCCTTATAATTCACTAAAAAATATACACGTGGTAACAATGGCAAATCAATTAAATATTAATATTAAAATGATGAAATTAGTTACAAAATAAAAAAAAAACAGTTTCTCGTCTGTTTCTAATTTCAAAAAGAGAAAAGAAGGTACACAATAATTATACTTTTATTTTAATTGGTATCCATGATACTTGCAGGTATCATGGATACCAATTAAAATTAAATAACAATTATAATATTTTTCAATCTTATATTAATGTAGTTATTTGATAATATATATGGTTTATCAGGATAAAACCTTGTTTGCTTTGAACAGGTTAACCTCTAGACTATAGTGTGACATTGAGTGTTAACTGGTTAACCTTGATAGCTTACACATTCTGGCGAACTGAGAGTACACAAAGCGGAAAATAGAATAGATAGAAGAAATTAAGAAAATGAATAAATACAAAAATGAATAAAATGTGAAAATGAATAAAAGGTGAAAATGAATAAAAGAATAAAATGTGAAAATAACTAAAATATGAGCATTAATAAAATATGAACATCAATAAAGTATGAACATCAATGAAATATGTACATCATTAAAATATGACAATATAAAAATGAATAAATGAACGAAAAAAATTAAAATGAGCTGAAAATGAACATCAGACTAACATTTTGAATTTATCGCACATCAGTAATTTTCCACAGAAATGTTATATGTCGCAAGGTACGTATTACGTAACACATCAACCTTTCCGTCACGTACGTTTGCTTGCAAGAAGAATCTTTGCATTACTATTTCACCATTATTAACATTCCAAACTATCACACACAAAACAGAACAAAAAAACATAACTTCTATTTAAGAGAATTAAAATAAAGTAAATATTTTAATATATTGTAACTCGTTGGAATATAATTAATAAACTAAATATTGTGAATAATTAACTATGAAACTACTAATATATAGAAATAGATAGGTTTGTTATACCAAGCAAGGTTTAATAGTTATACCAAGCAAGGTTTACTTGTTATACCAAGCAAGGTTTACTAGTTATACCAAGCAAGGTTTACTAGTTATACCAAGCAAGGTTTACTAGTTAAACCAAGCAAGGTTTACTAGTTATACCAAGCAAGGTTTACTAGTTATACCAAGCAAGGTTTACTAGTTATACCAAGCAAGGTGTACTAGTTAAACCAAGCAAGGTTTACTTGTTATACCAAGCAAGGTTTACTAGTTATAACTAGAGACAACTAGGTATTTTATAGGTTTATCCTTCTGTCTGTCTATTATATAAAAACACATTTATAACAAGAACAAGTACTCGTAGAGCGCATATCTTCGCCACCGCTTATGAATGACCTTGACCATCCAAAAGTCCTTGAGTTATAAAGGACCTTGACCTTTGGCCCATTCGCTTCCAAAATCTAAACAAGTGGTTCCTGGATAATGACAAAAATTCAGACAATTTGTTCGAATATTTTTTCGAGTTATGCGAATAACAAGATGATTAAATAAAATCCGACCAAAGCAGAACCTTTGGCAATTTTACGAAGGCAATAATTGTGTCGATACAACCATATTCACAACAATGTTATCTATCACAACAACCTGTTGTAAAGCATGTCAGGAGTTTTCCACTACAAGTAGAAATTACAATAGTTAAAAATACTTTAAAATTTCCATTGTATTTATTTTAATTGTATTGAATGTTAATTATTTAATTGTAACCCTCTACACTGTACTACTTACGGTACTGTAGACGTAGTGTGAGTGATCTCCAATGACTTTGTGGGGATGTTCTGGACCTGAAAAAATAAAAATAAACATTTGATAAAAGTAAAAACAAAGTTTGATAAAAGTTATATTTTTTTATTTTAGTAGGGGTTTAACTTCTGCTTCGAAACCAAAGGCCATATCGCTGACGTCAAAAGGAAATTAAATACAAGGGACTGGAAGAAGCAGTCAGAGAGGAAAGTGGCTCCATGAACAAAGTCACTTGCCACCGTCGGTGACAATGCTCATGGATGCAGAAAAGCTACTCCGTGAATGCAGTCACTTACCAAGGAATGTGACGAAACGGGACACAAGCACCGGTGGCTGCACTCACGGATAGAAGAGGAAAATGAAGAGGTGATAGTAAATGAAGCCTACGAGTCTACCTAACACAAAATCTAAGACCTCGTAGTTGAAGAGCATAACCCTAGCGCTATCCTCTAAAACTGCAAGTAGCGTTAAAAAAATGATAAACATGGTAAAAATGAAAAAAGACAATCCATAATCCAAATTACAACAGTTCGGGGCCTAAGGGACGCCACCCCCCTTCTCTTGCATTCATCACAGAGAGCTTCAGGATAGAGCCCCTGGGGTCAAGTTATAAGTTTAATAAAAGTTATTAACTAATAATAAAAGTTATTAACTAATAATAAAAGTTATAAAATATTAATAAAAGTTATAAGTTTAATAAAAGTTATAAAAGATTAATAAAAGTTTAATAAAAGTTATACAAGTTATGAACGATTAAAAAAGTTATAAAAGATTAATAAAAGTTATACAAGTTATAAACGATTAATAAAAGTTATAAAAGATTAATGAAAGTTATAAAAGATTAATGAAAGTTTAATAAAAGTTATACAAGTTATGAACGATTAAAAAAGTTATAAAAGATTAATAAAAGTTATACAAGTTATAAACGATTAATAAAAGTTATAAAAGATTAATGAAAGTTATAAAAGATTAATGAAAGTTATAAAAGATTAATGAAAGTTTAATAAAAGTTATACAAAAAAAGTTTAATATAAGTAACAAAAAATAAACTGAGAATAAATTTTAAAAACAATTATAAGATGAACTGAAAAGAGACTTTAAACAACGGGTACTGAATAAATGAAAATAGATAAAAAAAATAACAGTTATGAAATTAAATACAGTAGGATTTATTTTAAATTCAATAGATTTTGAACAATAGAAATAATATATTTCACTATACAACAATATTCTTCGTCTTTTTCGTAACATGCGATATATTAGCCATGATAAAAGAAAAACCTCATAAAATCTCTTATCTATATCTCTTATATCTAGGTATATCTCGATAAGATAACTACAAGATATTGGTGAGAATGCAACATCGGTTTATCGTCGCTGAAGCACATCCCAAGCACCAAGATAACGATTTATCGTACTATAAAATATATAACGATTTATTGTACTATAATATATATATATATATATAACGATTTATCGTACTATAAAATATATTCAACGATTTATTGTACTATAATATATATATATATATATATATATATATAACGATTTATCGTACTATAATATATATAACGATTTATCGTACTATAATATATATAACGATTTATCGTACTATAATATATATATAACGATTTATCGTACTATAATATATATAACGATTTATCGTACTATAATATATATAACGATTTATCGTACTATAATATATATAACGATTTATCGTACTATAATATATATAACGATTTATCGTACTATAATATTTTATTGATATCAATAGAATTATAGAAACTAGTGTACACGTGCCGTAAAAATGACGGCATTTTCACTATCAATTTTAAGGACACTGATGGTAGTTCAATTTCTGTATTTAAAAGCAATATGCTTTTGTGACAATATGCTTATAAAAAAACATTTTAAAAGGGTTGTTACAAAATGATTTAAAATTATAGATCCTGAAAATACGGAGAGAATTAAAGAGTATTGAATAGTTCTACACCAGCGGTATATAGTATTCGATACCATTTCATTTCGTCTATGGTATTCTTAGGATCTATGATTTTAAAATCATATTGTCACAACCCTAGCAATGATTATTATACCTGGCTCCAATATACAAAATCTGATTTATTTAAATATATGGCTGATTTTCCTGATAAATTAATAGGTAACAGATATAAATTTGCCTTCTTTTCAGATTTATAAATTAAACTTTAAGAAAAATCTTAAAATGATGCCATTTAGTTAAAATAATAATGGATTGAAAATTTGAAAAAAATAATTATCAGACTGTGTTTAAAATGAGTTACTAAACATTGCTAGTGTCAACCATTATAATAACTTATTTATCTCCAATTTTGATTATAAAGTTCACAATTGTTATTACTTATTAACTCAATTGTTATTAATGTTATATACCACATAGTACTGATAATTAGAAACTAGTATAACGTACTAAATATAAATATTCATTTCTACCACACCTGTATAAGTAGCAAAACCTATTATTACGTTGAATCCATACACTTTTTAAAGCCATACGAAGATGAAGAAAGTCTATTACACCTCAAGCTGTATTTGCAAGAAAAGAAACAAACTATAACCTATAGAAGTGAATGTAAGTGATAAATGATATCAATGAACATAGAAAATAATGGCGAGTAATAGTCATACAAAAGACTGAGCAATTATTACTCAATAGAGGAGTTAAAGAAGATATATAGAGTGAAGGAAGTGAAGAGATGAAGATTTACTTGACCTCTTCACTGTGCGCTTTATTTACAACTATTGGTGGTTGTTTTAACTCTTTACTGTGCACTTTATTTACAACTATTGGTGGTTGTTTTAACTCTTCACTGTGCACTTTATTTACAACTATTGGTGGTTGTTTTAACTCTTCACTGTGCACTTTATTTACAACTATTGGTGGTTGTTTAAACTCTTCACTGTGCACTTTATTTACAACTATTAGTGGTTGTTTTAACTCTTCATTGTGCACTTTATTTACAACTATTGGTGGTTATTTTAACTCTTCACTGTGCACTTTATTTACAACTATTGGTGGTTGTTTTAACTCTTCATTGTGCACTTTATTTACAACTATTGGTGGTTGTTTTAACTCTTCACTGTGCACTTTATTTACAACTATTGGTGTTTGTTTTAACTCTTCACTGTGCATTTTATTTACAACTATTGGTGGTTGTTTTAACTCTTCACTGTGCACTTTATTTACAACTATTGGTGGTTGTTTTAACTCTTCATTGTGCACTTTATTTACAACTATTGGTGGTTATTTTAACTCTTCACTGTGCACTTTATTTACAACTATTGGTGGTTGTTTTAACTCTTCATTGTGCACTTTATTTACAACTATTGGTGGTTGTTTTAACTCTTCACTGTGCACTTTATTTACAACTATTGGTGTTTGTTTTAACTCTTCACTGTGCACTTTATTTACAACTATTGGTGGTTGTTTAAACTCTTCACTGTGCACTTTATTCACAACTAATAGTGGTTGTTTTAACTCTTCATTGTGCACTTTATTTACAACTATTGGTGGTTATTTTAACTCTTCACTGTGCACTTTATTTACAACTATTGGTGGTTGTTTTAACTCTCCACTGTGCACTTTATTTACAACTATTGGTGGTTGTTTTAACCCTTCACTGTGCACTTTATTTACAACTATTGGTGGTTGTTTTAACTCTTCACAGTACACTTTATTTGCAACTATTGGTGGTTGTTTTAACTCTTCACTGTGCACTTTATTTACAACTATTGGTGGTTGTTTTAACTCTTCACTGTGCACTTTATTTACAACTATTGGTGGTTGTTTTAACCTTTCACTGTGTACTTTATTTACAATTATTGGTGGTTGTTTTAACTCTTCACTGTGCACTATATTTACAACTATTGGTGGTTGTTTTAACTCTTCACTGTGCACTTCATTTACAACTATTGGTGGTTGTTTCATCTCTTCACTGTGCACTTTATTTACAACTATTGGTGGTTGTTTTAACTCTTCACTGTACACTTTATTTACAACTATTGGTGGTTGTTTTAACTCTTCACTGTGCACTTTATTTACAACTATTGGTGGTTGTTTTAACTCTTCACTGTACACTTTATTTACAACTATTGGTGGTTGTTTTAACTCTTCACTGTGCACTTTATTTACAACTATTGTGGTTGTTTTAACTCTTCACTGTGCACTTTATTTACAACTATTGGTGGTTGTTTTAACTCTTCACTGTGCACTTCATTTACAACTATTGGTGGTTGTTTCATCTCTTCACTGTGCATTTTATTTACAACTATTGGTGGTTGTTTTAACTCTTCACTGTGCATTTTATTTACAACTATTGGTGGTTGTTTTAACTCTTCACTGTGCACTTTATTTACAACTATTGGTGGTTGTTTTAACTCTTCACTGTGCACTTTATTTACAACTATTGGTGGTTGTTTTAACCTTTCACTGTGTACTTTATTTACAATTATTGGTGGTTGTTTTAACTCTTCACTGTGCACTATATTTACAACTATTGGTGGTTGTTTTAACTCTTCACTGTGCACTTCATTTACAACTATTGGTGGTTGTTGTATCCAGTCATTCAGTACTTTATTAACAGCTATTGATTGTAAATTAAACGTTTTCGATCTTTTAAGTAAAATAAAAAATTATTATTATTTAACTATATAACTTTTATTTTAATTGGTATCCATGATACCTTTAAGTATCATGGATACCAATTAAAGTAAAAGGGACCCAATAATTCTTATATATTTGTTCTTATTTCAACGAGAACGTAGAACTGTCCGATTACTCGATAGGTACTTACCCTAATTCGTAATTGACAAAATAAGCATTCGGTAAGTGGGTCACTATACCATATTTAAGTAGCAGGATGACGTACACACGATACCACTAACCGATAAACAAGATAAGAAACTGTAGGCCTCAAATTATCTCTTACGCCCGCTTCTCACTTTCATTTTTAACATTGCGGAAAAAAAGCTCTTCGTGAAATGTGCTCACACTTGTGCCATATATTCTTTTTCCCAATGATTTCAATTTACTTAGCGGATATTTTTATTTATTTTTTATTAAGAAAATTTAAATGTAGGTATACCAAGTTTTAACCAATCGGAATAATATTTTGAAATATTATTGCAAACATTTTGTAGACAATAGAAATTTTGTAGCAATTATATTGATCTTAAATTCTAATTAACTACAAATACGTGAAAAAGGATGAAAACAGTTATGGTGGGCCATCGATGATTTAGATGGAAAACTACCAACCAGTCAATTTGACTGCTTTTTACTTTTCAAACATTTGTATCTCTTAAATTATTATTGGTACCTAAATGACGGAATTTCTTAATCTATACTTGAATTTTTTAATTTATTATGAAAATATCAAGAATCTACCATTTTTTAAATTATTACTTCATTTTTATTTAATTTAAAATAATGTTAAGTACCTACCAATGATAATTTATAAAATACAAATGTTTGAAAGTAAAATAAATTAATTTGACTATTTGGTAGTTTAAAAAAAAAAAAAACATCGTAACGGTTTCTCACCAGATTCTGTGGTAGCTGCATGGTCCATCCCATGATTCATGTGGTTTCCATGGTTCATGTGGTCCCCATGACCCATTGCATGGTGATCGTGATCCCCCATTATTTAAAAATATAAAATCTGTAAAGATTGTTAGTTATATTAATACATATATATGTATAAAAATTAAAATGATCTCCAAACATTCTAACTAACAAAAATTTTCAATTCACCCGTTGATTTTCTTTCGTTTTAAAAAAGTTATCCAAAACAATATGCTTTACATTTTTTTAAACAAGTAAAACATCGTAGGATTTAAGCAGGAAATTCACAATAAAGAACATCCTACACCTTTCCTAGAGCTACTTAGCCTGATCATTGCAACTGCTTTTTAGTAAGGAAAATTTAACTAAAATAGTTTTAGCAGTTTAGTAACTATTAGAATAATATTAGATTATTTAAACCAATTTTTTTGTAGTTCTATAAAATAAAGAATTTATCTTATTAATTATATCACAATTTATCGAAAAAATATAAAAAATTCAAAATATTCTTTTTATACAAATTAGAAGTAGGTAGCACACATAGCGTTGTCGTCACATGAATGCACACAGGTATCCATCGATTGGTTCCCGGAAAAATAACCACGGCAAAAAATGCTTACACAGCAAAAAAAAAAGAAAGGAAAAATCCCACAGATATAAAAGCGCACAATGAGAAAAACACGAAAAAGATGGAACTAAATTAATTATTAAAACTAAAATTATACAATTTGTTACAGATATACGTATAGTTTTGTGCAGTCTGCCATAAAAGAGCCAGTTTTCTATGAATGTCTTAAATCCTCTATAGTGAAGTTAACACTAGTGAACTAGTTGAAGTTCACTAAAGGAGTTCATGAAGTGTGCAGTAAAAAAATACTAGCGGATACAACAAACTCAACGACTTCATATCAGAACATTAAATAAATAATATGCAGTTGTGGGTTTTTTCTTTGTAGGTACTTTTCCTGTGGGCATCTCAAATAATTTTTTATAGTATAGGGTAAGTTACGAATTATCGGTCAATTCCACATCTTCGATCACGATTCCAGGACAAAAAACCCCAGTGCAAAAGAGAGAAAAAACCTAAAATCCCCCCCCCCCCCCTGCAATAAACCTCCCAAAATAAAAAAAAATGGTAGTTATTAATTGTCTAATTCGTTTTTATTAATTTATTTAACATTATTCAATGCGAACCAAATTTTTAGCAAAATAAAGTATACCTATTTTGGGTATAGTAAAAATGATAAGTATACATTTTGTCACTATATCAAGACTATTTATATTTATTTACCTATTTTTTATTTATAACATATACCCAGTAGCTACTCTAAATAATAAAAAAAAAATGAAAATTGTACGGAGGGATAAATGAAAAAAATATAATTATTATTATTTATTTCAATCAGCTATTAAATATTTTATATGATCGAAAATGTAAAACCTGTCGATAACTCAGAACTTACCCTAACCTAGCTCTCAATTATTCACATGTCACGGTTACCTGGTACAATCATAGCCACTTATGATAACGTGTGTAGTTTGTGTAGTTCGTCATGGCACTACACAGTACACAGCCTGTATAACCTTCAGACAAAATCAAGTGCTTTGTCATTCTAGGATTTTTAGGACAGATTAGGAAAAATTATAAATTAATGATTTATCTTCTATTTAAATTCGTATCCATGATACCGGATACCAATTAAAATAAAAAATAATCAATAAAATCTTTTCTTATATGATCGTAAATGTGGAACTGTCCGATAACTCGTAACTTACCCTACTAGGTAGTTAGTAACTATTTTGTTGTTTTTCTCGGTTCTTTGACATTGAAAAATAGAGTCCAATTGAACATGCAATAAATAATAGAATAATACCTAATAATTAGTTAATTACAGACACCATTCACTTGTATTGTTTGCGATTGCAATGTTATATATTACACATAATGTGTGGTTTATAAAAGAACTAACTAACCAACCATAAAAATGAAAAGTGAAAGGCATTATTGTTAAGATAAAAACTATTTTCATTACCTAGTTGGTACCCTCAAGTATCTAATTAGAAAAAAATACAGGGTATATTAACAGACAAATATTTATAAAATAATTTTATTTGAAGTTTTAAATGGAAAAATAAAAACAAACAGCACAATATACGAAAAAATCTCTTTTAACGGATACGTTTTAACGGAGCGACACACAACCACACAGCACCGACAATAAAATTAAACTGAAGATTGAAGATTCCAAACAATAAATTTGTGATGTGACAATCTAGTGAGTACCTGCTTACGTGACGTCATCAAGTAATCACTTTTATTCCAAATTAAAGATTAATCAATTGTGTTTTTGATATTCATGTTAAGCAATTATTATTAATATATGTTAAGATAATTCCATTTTCCCCTATTAACTATTAATTACAATTTAAGTGATGTGTGATTTGATGACGTCACAGCCGCAAAACATTCAATTGTCGTCACTGTACACTGGTGCATATTTTTTATAGGCCTCAAAACAATGTGATTTTCAAGGATTATGTTCTATACAATTACAATGTTTGTGCGTATGTTTGTACATCTGTGACCTAAGCAAGGTCATACAGGTCCGGTCAAGCGGTTAATTAAGCATCAATGTCAGTTTTCTTGTTAATTTTTAATTTCATTAATGAAATACCTGAAATACCTGAAAAGTGAAATATGTATTATTTCGTAGAATTTATTCATTGTCGACAGCTACATATAATTTATATACTCTTTCAATTTTATTTTAAACTAATATTATGTGTTGTTTTCCATTTAATTACATTTAAATAATTATTTGCACTGTAATTAATCATCTCAATTCGTATATATTTGGCTTAAATATGATCTATTATTGTTTATAAAATCATTAGGTATATTTGAAAGTTGAAACATATAGTAGGGTATAACCCATGATATAACTACTCTATAAGTTATTTATATCATGGGTATAACCGTATAAGGATAAATTATATTAAATGTTTATATGAAGAATGAAATTCTCAGAAATAATAAATTTGTATGTTTGAGATAATTAATACAGAAAATATATTGAAATATATTTTGATAAAGTTAAATAGTTAGGGATTTATTTTAGTTATATATTGTAATATATGATAAAATGTGATATTGGTTACAAATATTTACCATATGTAGTTTGTAAATTATAGAAAATAATAGACTTCTCTAATTGGTAATTATTCCAGTGTATAAAGAAACCGATAGGTATGTAAAGGCTAAACTCTGAGTTATCGGACGGATACACATTTTCGATCAAGTAGGTAAGAAAAAATATATAATTAAACATTTCGTTACTTTATGATCGCAAAAAGTGCATTGTATACTGATTTGAATTAAACAATAAATGAGTATTGTTTTACATATAAAAAAAAGTTAAACTAGGGCATTGATTTGCTTCACCCTGTATATCATATATGTGATCAAAATCCTGAAAATATTATAAAAGTAATTGTGGTATTTAAATGAAATAATTAGTTTATACAATTTTTTGTTGTACGCTGAACGTTCCTCTAAGTTTAAACCTAATATACGGATGCTATTCTTGATAAAGGTCAAAAATGTCTCCCTGCCAGCTTTTTCCTGGAAAACCCTACATCTATACCTAAATTCTTGTCATTTGTT
Organism: Caprella mutica; assembly: GCA_947561585.1. Classification (NCBI taxonomy): domain Eukaryota; kingdom Metazoa; phylum Arthropoda; class Malacostraca; order Amphipoda; family Caprellidae; genus Caprella; species Caprella mutica. Next base: position 28,550 of record CANNZV010002258.1, read on the forward strand.
GAAGAAAATAACATAATTAACAATGATCGACCTATCTTTTGTTAGATCAGACTTATCGGACAGTTCCACATTTTCGATCATAATAGAAACATTAACATATATACATATTAAATATTATTTAACTTAAATTTTTTATAATCATTATATAGAGTTCTTTTTCAATATGATCGAAAATTTAAACTGTACAATAACCCGGAACTCACCTTATACATGGCTATGCATGATACGAACCATGCAAGTCAATACTGAAATACGAAAGGACTAGGGATTTTTTGAAATAAAATGCTATCAATACTAGTAGTAGGCGTGTTCACATGCCGTCGAAAGTGCAATCTTTTTTTACCAGGATACCGTAACATATAATCCTGTACCCTGATTTTTACCAGGGTATATGAACATAAAGGGTATAGTAACTAGTAGACGACGCAAAAATATGACGTCACCAAAACGACACATGTTTTTTTTTTGTGATCGAGCGGCTCAGAATACCGATCGTATTTGCATGTTATCATCGAGAAGTGTAAAGTCAATTTATAAGCGTTTAGTGTGAAAGTGAAATGGGTCTTAAAAGTCCTCTCCACTCTAAATTAAAAAAATTCTGGTATTGCTTTAAATTTGTAGAGCTAAGGTTATATAACATATCGCAGAAAACAGAATTTAAATCGATCAAGTATTCTGTTCACAATTAATTATACAGGGTTCCGACACTTTTGTTGCCAAACTTCAACATAAGGTTGCATTTGTCGAAATAAAAACTTTTTATTCGATGAATGTATGGTCTAAAATGCTTAGTTAAAGAGTTACAAGGTTAGGAAAGTAGTATCTGTACCATTTATTTGCGATAAGAAACAAAACATTTTTAACATTAATTATTAGGAGCACAAGAAACATAATCTTAAATTAGGTCACATGTTTACAGAATGTGTTCAATTTGCCGCCCATTTGTTGCAATGCAAGCGTTCAAACGTTTTCCCCGCAAGGATTCGTGAAACTCCTGGTGCATGTCTTTGCAAGCGTCCGCCAATCATTGGACAAACGTTTGAACTTTGAACGGCTAGAAAGAACGGAAAAAAATCTTAAATTTCATATTAAAATAAAACTATAGAACAAAATTTGAAATGGTTTGCAGTTTTATTATCAGTAACATTAGTTCTAATGCATAGAGAAATAAAAAAAATAGAGTGGACCCTGTAAACATATACAGGGTGTCCCAAAAAAAAAAACGATTCCCAAATTTCAAGGGCTGTAATTCAAAAACTATTAAGCTTACAAAAAATAAGAAAATCACATTTTGTTTCTCAACATTTGTTCCATCTCTGTACAAAATTGTAGATGAATCAATTCAACCGTTTTCTCTAGGCTTTATTTTTAGTGAACGATATCAAAAACCAGTTTGCGCACTTTTGTTTAACTTCAAATTTTAGAATGTTAAAGCCATGTTGTTGATAAATTTCAACAGTTTAGTAACATTGTTTAGTTAAAAAACGTTATTATAACAATGAAAAGAGTTTTTTGAAATGTCAAAAAATCAAACTATTCCTCCTAATAATCGTTTCAAACGATTTGGTGAATCGATACGATGGTTCAAGGCGATAATGCCTATTGCCGAATAGCTCAATAGTTTTCCCTTACAGCAATAGTTCTTTGCTCAGGATGACCGTCCTGAACCCACCAGGTTCGATTAATTCTGTTTCTATGTGTTTCTTAAAGTCTTTGAACGATCCTGTAATATAATGGATTAAGGTATTCAACTCCATATTAAGTTTTTTTTAAATAAGGACCGATTACCCGCCATTGCCACTAAGTCACATCCGCACAGATAATTTCTATCGTGAAATTCCTACATCAAAGTTGAAAGTAGGATGTCGACTCTTCGGTGCATATGTACGAACGTTATGATTAATTGTTTTGCCATCCAAATGAAAAGCAGTCTCATCGCCAATCACAATATCGTCCACAAACCGGACATTTCTTTGGAAATAACATTGACCAAATTCAGCAGCAAATGAAGATCGTTATCGAGGACTTTATTTTGCTCGTGCATCTGGTAAGGATGTCATTTCAAATCCCAAGTTAAAATTTTGTTGAATGTATATTTAGTAGCATCTAACCACTTTTTACAGCAGTGATTTGCAAATTTTCTGTAAGTGCTACTACTTTAACAATTCGAACTATGAAATAAGTATTTTACTGAAAGTGCGCAAACAGGTTTTTAGTATCGGTCACTAAAAATACTGCTTAAAGAAAATGGTTAATTTGATTCATCTGAAATCTTCTACAGAGATAGAAAAAATGTTGAGGAACAAAATGAAATTTACTAATTTTTTGTAAGTTTATTAGTTTTTGAATTACAGCCTTCACACTATATTCATGTTTTAACGTGTGTTAAAACAACTATGATGTGGTGTGTCATCAAACACTAGTTAATTCAATTCATTTTATAGATTGAATTAACTCACTATGAGAGTTAAAAGTTACTTTTTTGATAATTTTAAAGTATGTTGAAACAACTATGACAGAGTGTATTATAGGAACTCACAACGAATGTTAATCCAATGTATCTGGCGTATAAATTAACTTACTATGCGAGTTGGCGCAACTTTTTTAAAGTTTAGGAGTGAGTCAAAACGACTGTTTTGTTTCAACCCACGTAGGTAGGTACCTGCATCTCACCACGTAGGTAGGCGCAAAAATAACCCATTCATATGAGTCAAAACAAATCAAATTTGATTTGATTAAACTAATTCTATCTCGATCTGTGTGTAGGTGGTCCCATGTTTCAAAGTGTTGTCAGAGGCACCATTTCCGGTCACGCCGTGGTGACGTCAAACTAGATTCGATGAGCTGATAACCATACCCTATATGTTACCGTACCCTGATTTTTACTATCCCAATTTTTTGGACGCTGGTAAAAATTCAATTTATGTATTAATTATTACCCCTGGGTCCGCTTCTACCTACAGATATGCTACTACTGTACGTATTTATAAATAGCTGTTGCTAAGCGTATTATTAATATTAGGTTAGTGTGACGGACAGACAGACATATAATTTCCCTATAAACAACGTATATCGATTCGATTACTTTTCGATTGCATGGGATCTCGAATCGATGGATTGTTCCATCGAATCGACAGACCGTTGTTTGTAGTTGTTTAAATTAAATGAAACTGTAATCAGGACAATTTTTTGAACGTTATATTTATAATCAATCCTTGTTATCCAACAGCTTTAGGTGGTCTTGGTCAAAGCCACCAAAGTCGAAAAAGAAGAAGTTATATTTATAAGCATCCAATTTAGTAATTTAAGGTACTTCAATAAATAAACACGCTTTTGTTTTATCACATCTGTTAAGATTCACTATAAAACAATTCAATATCTACTTTTATACCTTTAAATAATTCATGTAAGGTAGTTTTACTCCAGAAACTAAAATAATATACTTATTTCATCAATCATAATCTTAATCGATGATGGTAATACATTTTGATACTTAATGTAAAAACAAAACTATATGGTTTTATTAATTAAACTGTTAAATTATATTCTTTTACGTGATGGAAAATTTGGAACTGTACGTTTGATAAGTCGCAACTTACCCTAATGCTCTGGGCTGCATTTCTAACAGACGAAAATGCCTCAAGAGAAAAATTCGTCAGTTCTCCGTGCTTTAGAATTGTTGTTACCAACTATTTTGTTATTGGTTCCTGATTAATATCATATTTAAGAACCTTTTATAAAACTATTAAAGTGTTTTTGTTTATTTAATGCTTTAATGAGAATGTAATTTGTTGGTTATATCTTAAGAAGTGTATCCACTGTATCTGTATTCCTTACTAGACAGTAGTTAACCTATATATTTAATAGCCGTATAGGTATAATCGTATAAGCAATTGAATTAAATTAGGTTAGTACTCAATGCCCATAGAGAAGTGCATATTGAATAGACTTGCACGGCATATTGAAGACTTGATTCATAGTTAGGTTGGTAACTTGGTAGCTGGTATTAGCCCAGTCTGCAAAAGATGCATGAAGTCCATGTTTGAAGTTTTCCAGTCTGCATTTGGACAGTGATTTGGTGCACAAAATCCCACTGACTTTTTCAAAAAGCTGAAGAAATCCACCATAAATTTCTATTAATTTGGCTGATTCACCAACATTTTCCCAATTTATCCACCAAAAATTAATGGTAGGTAGCTAGTCTGCAGAATATGGAACATTTTTCCAAGACTCTCTGCGGGAGTTTTTGATTGAATTTTAGAAATTGGAGATCTCTGCGGGAGATCTTGAATTAAATCCTATGTTACCATTAATTTAGCTGCGGGAGATTTTGAATTAATTCCTATGTTACCATAAATTTAGCTGCGGGAGATTCTGAATCTGCTGCTGAGAGTCCAGAGAGTAGCACTCTCTCATAATAAAGTCTCTGCGGGAGAAGAGACGCATTCTGCAGACTGGGTAGGTAGGCTGGTAGCAACCGTAACATAGGAATAAATAGCTTAAAATCTACCGACTTTGCCAGAATATTATTTTCAAAGGGGAAAAAATTCCACCGACATGTCGGTGGAATTTAGTATTTACCACAAAATACAGACTGGCATGTTTCGAAGTATGGACAGAGTTGCCAACTTGCCAGTATATTAGCAACTTTTGAGTGGTTAAATAAGTTGAAAAACATATAAATAACCCAGTCTGTATTTGGTGCACAAAATCCTACTGACTTTTTCAAAAAACTGAAAAAATCCACCATAAATTTCCCAGTCTGCAGAAACTGGTTTAGTGTTCGTAGAGATCTCTTAATCTGTTCGTAGCAAAATTAATGTAAATATAGGAATTAATTCAGAAGTGTTCGGAGAGAATATCCCAAATATCTCACATATTCTGCAGACTGGTAAAATTTCCAGTAATTTGGCTGATCCCCAGACTGGAAAGTAGGTGCACTTCGATAAATAAATTTAACGACGTTTTTATAGAGGAAAATAGTGTATTCAAGATATTAATGACGGAAATTTGTTATAAAGTTATATATTAAATAAATAGGGTAATTCAATTACCGGATGCAGCCAATGATAAACAATAATTTATCTAATTGAATTAGTAACAACCAATGAGATCCTCTCTATCAACTGAGTAGCCAATTAATAAAGCATGTCCAAACTCGCCATTTTAATGGCGAATTTGTGACAGTTGTTTTGAGCCCTTCAATTGCAAATGGCGAGTTTTATCTATTTTTCTCCTATGCTTCAATGTTATTTTGGAGAGAATTAATGATAATTTGATCATTTTGGAGAGAATTTGTTGAATTTTGAAGAGAGCTGGAGAGACAAATGGTGAGTTATGAGACATACTATTTTACTTGGCTGAATAGCCAATTAGAGCGATGTCATTCGGTAATTGAAAACATCCGGTAACTGATATATTACCCTATACGACGAAAAATTAATTACTGACTATTACCAAGTAATAAAGCATGTCCAAACTCGCCATTTTAATGGCGAGTTTGTGACAGTTATTTTGAGCCCTTCAATTGCAAATGGCGAGTTTTATCTATTTTTCTCCTATGCTACAATGTTATTTTGGAGAGAATTTATGAAAAATTGATCATTTTGGAGAGAATTTGTTTCATTTTGGAGAGAGCTGGAGAGACAAATGGTGAGTTTATGAGACATACTATTTCACTTGGCAGTGACTAATTATATAAACTAAATTGTAACCACAATGTGACAATATGTTGTTGACATAACATCACAAAGATTGCACTGAACTTCTTCTTAACCAATAGGGTGGAGAGTTTTTAATTACATCACTGCATTTGATAGTGTGAAGCACCAATCACAGCCACACATACTTACTAAGTTACCCCCCCCCCCCTCATCAACACAGCCACACGTCACATACCTACCAAGTTACCCCCCTCCCCCCTTATCAACAATACCCAGTTAGGGCATTAAATTAAATAATTATTATATCATTACATGTTTAATACCGCAATAGGTAACACTCATTTTGAGAAAATAGGTAATATTAATTTATTATACCTATCGTAATTTATCATACCTACCTATAACCGAGGATGTGAAATTTACCGCTAATTCATAACTACAAAGTTCCCCCATTCTAGTGTCGAAAATGTGTTGTCGTACAATAACTGTCAGATTAGAAATATTTTCACGCATTCACCGTCAATTACCGATGCGCAACTTCACCCGGAATGTTGAAGTGAGCAAAGCCACCCGGTCTGACGGTATTTAGGATATTCTCCGAACAATTTTGAATTAATTCCTATATTATATTAATTTCGCTACAAACACTTTTGAATTAATCCCTATATATCATATTTACATTAATTTTGCTACGGACAGAATAAGAGATCTCTAAGAACAATTAACCAGTTTCTGCAGACTGGTGTATTTGGTGCACAAAATCCCACTGAAGCTGAAAAAATCCACGAATAAATTCAAATAATTTAGCTGATCCACCATCATTTTCCCAAATTATCCACTGAAAATTAATGGTGACATAGGAATTAATAGCTAAAGATCTACCAACTTTGCCAGAATATTATTTTCAAAGAGTGAAAAATTTACCATGAAATACAGTCTGGTTTCTCATACACTCTTCATTTGTCTCTCCAGCTCTCTCCAAAAATCACAAAATATCTCTCCATAATGAACAAATTATTAAAAATTCTCTCTAAAATAATATTGTAGCATAGGAAAAAATTAGATATAATTCGCCATTTGCAATTGAAGGGCCTAAAATAACAGTCACCATTCACAAACTCGCCATTCAAATGTCGTGTTTGGACTTGCTTTATTACCTGGTGTCCCATGCAGGATGTCCTTCTCTGTCCCACTTGGGATATCAGAGACCGATGTCCCTCTCTGTCCCACCCCAGATGTCCTTCTCTGTCCCACGCCCAGACTGCAGAATATGGAACATTTTTCCAAAACTCTCTGCCCAGTCTGCATAATATGGAACATTTTTAACATTTTCTGTGTGAACACTCCTTAATTAAGTTAATTTCATCCTATATTTACATGTATTTTACAGAAAACAGAAGCCAAAATAGAGTTTTCTGCAATTTTCTTGGAGAATACTTTACCAGTTCCTGCACTCTGGCTCTCTGCGGGAGTTTTTGATTGAATTTTAGAAATTGGATATCTCTGCGGAAGATCATGAATTAATTCCTATGTTAGCGTCGGACCGGGTGGCTTTGCGCATTTTCCGCATACTTTGATTTTACATAAAAACTAGAGAAGTCAGCCATCTGATTTTTTGTGTGCAGATAGATGAAGGGTAGACCTAGGTGCACACCAAGTTTCAATTCTTTAAGTTCGATAGAAAAAAGTTATCGAAAAACTGTGCGCAAAGATCGTGGGGATAAACCGGGTGAATTTTGCGCAATTACCGGGTGTACTTGCGCATCGCGCAAATTCACCCACTGTGAAACTGCGCAGTGCGCAAGTTCACCCACTGTGAAACTGCGCAGTGCGCAAGTTCACCCTATGTATAAACTGTGCATAGAAAATCTAACCCCGATATGCTATGCAACTGCCGTGAATCTGCCCCAATCTTCTGTGCAACTGCCCCAATCTGCTGTGCAATTGACGTGAGTCTGCTGTGGAATTGCCGTGAGTCTGCTTTGGTATTGCCGTGAGTCTGCTGTGCAATTGCCATGAGTCTGCTGTGCAATTGCCATGAGTCTGCTGTGCAATTGCCATGAGTCTGCTGTGCAATTGCCGTGAGTCTGCTGTGCAATTGCCGTGAGTCTGCTGTGCAATTGCCGTGAGTCTGCTGTGCAATTGCCGTGAGGCTGCTGTGGAATTGCCGTGAGTCTGCTGTGGAATTGCCGTGAGTCTGCTGTGGAATTGCCGTGAGTCTGCTGTGGAATTGCCGTGAGTCTGCTGTGGAATTGCCGTGAGTCTGCTTTGGTATTGCCGTGAGTCTGCAGTGGTATTGCCGTGAGTCTGCTGTGCAATTGCCGTGAGTCTGCTGTGCAATTGCCGTGAGTCTGCTGTGCAATTGCCGTGAGTCTGCTGTGCAATTGCCGTGAGTCTGCTGTAGAATTGCCGTGAGTCTGCAGTGCAATTGCCGTGAGTCTGCTGTGGTATTGCCGTGAGTCTGCTGTGCAATTGCCGTGAGTCTGCTGTGCAATTGCCGTGAGTCTGCTGTGCAATTGCCGTGAGTCTGCTGTGGAATTGCCGTGAGTCTGCTGTGGAATTGCCGTGAGTCTGCTGTGGAATTGCCGTGAGTCTGCTTTGGTATTGCCGTGAGTCTGCTGTGCAATTGCCGTGAGTCTGCTGTGCAATTGCCGTGAGACTGCTGTGCAATTGCCGTGAGACTGCAGTGCAATTGCCGTGAGTCTGTTGTGCAATTGCCGTGAGTCTGCAGTGCAATTGCCGTGAGGCTGCTGTGCAATTGCCGTGAGACTGCTGTGGAATTGCCGTGAGACTGCTGTGGAATTGCCGTGAGACTGCTGTGGAATTGCCGTGAGACTGCTGTGGAATTGCCGTGAGGCTGCTGTGGAATTGCCGTGAGGCTGCTGTGGAATTGCCGTGAGGCTGCTGTGCAATTGCCGTGAGGCTGCTGTGCAATTGCCGTGAGGCTGCTGTGCAATTGCCGTGAGGCTGCTGTGCAATTGCCGTGAGGCTGCTGTGCAATTGCCGTGAGGCTGCTGTGCAATTGCCGTGAGGCTGCTGTGGAATTGCCGTGAGGCTGCTGTGGAATTGCCGTGAGGCTGCTGTGGAATTGCCGTGAGGCTGCTGTGGAATTGCCGTGAGGCTGTTGTGGAATTGCCGTGAGGCTGCTGTGGAATTGCCGTGAGGCTGCTGTGCAATTGCCGTGAGGCTGCTGTGCAATTGCCGTGAGGCTGCTGTGCAATTGCCGTGATATAGGACTATCGGGGATGAATATCACAGGTTTATTAATGAATAAGAGCTCTTTAACTTTATTAATAAATGTGCGCAAGTCCACCCGTGAATTGAAATATTCCCAGGGTGTTCTTGTGCATCTAGTATATTGGTTATATCTTAATAATTTATAATTATTATTAAAATCATCTTACATGACGTTAATCTGCAGTAAATTATGCGTATCCAACGTAAATTGCAATCAAATTGGAGCATAATTATCAACACTATAGCATAGTTCGCGGAGATTCGATTCTAGTCCAAAATAATTATTTTGCTATAAAAAACATAGGTCTCTGTTTGAACACTTTGTATCTATACTTAATCTCTTACGATTTTCGTGAAATTTATGCACTAGGGGCTTTAAGAGCTGCTCTTTCCAATGGTGTTGTCAGATTTGAAATATTTTCACGCATTCACCGTCAATTACCGATGCGCAACTTCACCCGGAATGTTGAAGTGCGCAAAGCCACCCGGTCCGACGCTACCATTAATTTTACTGCGGTAGATCTTGAATTAATTCCTGTTACCATTAATTTAGCTGCAGGAGATTCTGAATCTGCTGCTGAGAGTCAGAGAATAACTCTCTCTCAAATTAAAATCTTTGCAGGGCAAGAGTCACATTATGCAGAGTGGATTTATAATTATTAAATCAGACAGATGACAGTTTCCAACTTTCCAGTCTGTAAAGCATGAACAATCAGTCTCCAGTCCCAGATTGAGATATTTAATTTTTGCGGCATTTCTCTCCAAATATTTTCCAATGATTAGCTACATGTAGCTAAACATTGGAATTAATTAGAAATTGGCGCTGGATATTTCGGAAGGCCTCAACAGTCGCCATATAAACTTTACAACTTCACCTATCTCTTGCAGACTGGCTTGGTTTGAACCAAACTACCAGCACCCTGATGATTATATATTGAATTTCCATTTACATTTTAATATAGATATCTAGGAACAGAATACGACTCATTGTATAATGTGAACTGTGTGTTAATATATTGTAACTATATGAATGATTATTAATAATTTCCTTCAAGTTCTTTTATAATCAAATTTTTTTCAGTGAAATTAAATGATTTGACTCAAATTTGAAGTCATAATGGATATAGCTTTTTAATTGAAGTTTTTAGAAATGTGTAGGTAGCTAATTGGAACTAGTTAGTTCTTTCAATTTCAAATATGGTAAGTAGCTAGCTAATTATTTCTCAGATACCTATTTTAACCTTTTCTTATGATAATATTTAGTCACTCAAACTGAGAATGAAAATCTGTTTGATCAACATTAAAGTGTTAATTAGCTATATTTTAAATGTAAAGAATAGTACTTTCAAAAGCAAAAGAGCAGTAAAGTCTTAATCAAAAGCTTGAAATTATTATATTTAGTTGTTTATTGGAAGAGGAAAGGTCTGTTGTAATTATTATGTTTATATTATTTTTTGATGAAATGTAGTTATTCTACGTAATTTATCTATACTACCAGATGATATATGAACTGACAGTTTTAGGTTATTCTAATCTATGGATCTCTCATATAAAATGAAGATAATAGTGAATTGACTTTCAATCTCCGTCTACTGGATAAACAATAAACTAGCTAGTCATTTAAATAAGAACTAGATTACATGCACTCAGTAGAGTGCTTACCTTCGCCCCTGCCAATAAATGACCTTGGACATCCAATAGCTACTATTAGAGTTATAAATGACCTTGACCCATCGTCCCTCCAAATTTCATGCAATATGGTTGAATACTTTTTTAGTTATTGAGTTAAATATGGCCTTGACCTTTAACCAAATTGCTCCCAAAATTTAACCAAATGGCTCCTGGATATGGCCTAATTGTTCCAAGTTTCATGCTATTTGGTTGAATAATTTTCAAGTTATGCCACCTAAAATATAACCTTCTGTTTTCTGCGAAAATAATAACTATTATCCCTATTGTTCAGGTAATGACTCCACTGGTCTGTGGGCAGCATGAGTGAAAAGGTAGGAGATGTGGAGGTGTTGGTGGGAGGAGGCAGTGATAGTTGTTTGGAGGCATGCATTACAGACTCTACTAGCACCAGCAACAGTCTTACTGCTTCATCTGCAACATGGCACAAAGCCAAACTCACATTGCAGGTAAACTAATCAAGTGGCACATCTTTTCTATCTGACAATTCAAACTGTTGGATGGTAGCTAGCTAACTTCTGAGTTATTGGGCGATTCTATATTCTCTATAATATAATAAAATAATACATAGCTAATTATTTTAAACTTTTAATTTAATTATTATAGGTAGCTATTTTTTTCTCATATTAGCTACTATTAATGGTTAAATAACTAGTAGCTACTATTATATAGCTAACTAGTACTATTAAATAACTTGTAGCTACTATTACTTTCAGGGAGACTTGCTGTATGTCACTATCACAGACTTGGATGAGCCTGCTTTGGGCCCCACTAATGGTTCCAATGGAACCACTGTAGAAGGAGGGGAGTTAGGGGGTACGCCTCTCAATGAGCCCTCAGCCAGCCAGAAGAGGACTGTCAGGATTGTTAAGGCGGATAACAATGGCCTTGGTATATCTATCAAAGGAGGCAGGGAAAATAAAATGCCCATCCTTATATCCAAAATATTTAAGGTAAGCTTAGTTCCCTGTTAAACTTATCAGTAGAAATAGCTATGATTTATTCTAGGTTTTGCTAATAACAGTCTGTCCGTCTTTTCTAGATAATTGATTTGTAGCTGTGTCTAATGGCTATGGGTCTCACTAGCTACTATTGATAATTTAAAACAAGTCATAATTTTGACTTTAGAGAGTTAAAAATAATTTGTTCAATGTGTAGCTAGCTACATACTTAGCTATATAACAATAATATCTTCCATTCAAATCTCATGGGCTTGATGATCTATATGATTGTTTTATTTTCAAATTTTGAAAATGTTTTTATTTTATTTGAAAGAGCTTGTAAATTTTTTCAAATGTTTTGAAAGAAACTTTATTAGCCAATTTATTACTATTAATAGCTAACTATCTATGGTAGAAATCAAATGTTTGCTAGCTACCATTTAATGATACCCTTCCTATTGAATTTATACCTGCAGGGTTTGGCTGCCGATCAGACGGAGCAATTGTACGTCGGTGACGCCATTCTCTCGGTAAATGGAGAAGATCTGCGTGAAGCCACTCATGACCAGGCGGTTAGTGCTCTGAAGAGAGCTGGTCAGGTGGTGACTTTGCAGGGTAAGGAAATATGTAACATAACTTTGTCTGTTGGTAGCACTGGTAACACACCTGTTAATTACTCTTTAAATATTATAAAAAATATTCTTTTCACTGCTAGTGGCTAATAACTTCATTGTAACTCACAGTGAAGTATCTACGTGAAGTGACTCCCTACTTCAGGAAGGCCTCCATCTTGGCCGACGTCGGATGGGAACTCCAGACGGGTTTCCTCGGGGCCCAAAGCAGCTTCTTGGTCTCCACCCCAAACACTAACACAAACAAGAGCACCAACTCCATCAGCTCTGTGGACAGTTCCGGTAATCCCAAAGAACGGGTCAGCTCAGCGCTGATCAACAGTCCCGACACCCGATCCCTGACACTTCTATTTTGCCACCTCACCAGGGGCTACAAGTGCAAGGAGAGTCATAGCTTTGAGCTTCACTCTCCAGACAGACTTCATTCTCTGATTGTGAAGTGCAAGGCGGAGTCGGAAACTCTTAGCTGGTACAACGCTCTCCATCTCACACTGGAGAAACTCTCCAGCTCTGCAATGCTCCATGCTAACAGACAGCTCCAGGAGGTACTGGATAAAGCTGCTATTCACCACCTTGGCTGGATGATGCTAAGGATAGACCAGGTAAGTGTTTGAATTAGAACGTTGGGGGATGTTCCGAGTTTTCAGACAGTTACACATTTTGGATCATTTAAGAGAACAATATTTAGCTAATATTTAATTATAATTGAAAAATTAATTATGACTGCAGGTAGCTATCATCGATACCAATAAAAGTTCAATAATAGGTAGCTAGATAATTATTAATTATTTCTTATGTTCGAAGATGTGGAACTCGTGGTAACTTTGATCTTACCTTAGCTTTAACTTTTACAAATTATTTATTTTCAATATAGCTAGCTAGCTCTAGGTTAAGTAGTTACATCAATCAATAGGAAAACAAAAGCGCTGGTGATGGTCTCGACTCCCCATCTGGTCCTACACGGGCCAGAGGGCCCAAGCTGCGCTCTCCAGTTGGACGGCGGTCTCGCCACTCCCAGAAGATTCTGCCAGAGGTACACTGGGGACAAGTCCGTTCCGACTTGTGTGCATGAGAAAAAATGGTGTGGTGTTGTCCCACAGAGTGGGCACTGTGGTGTTGTCCCACAGAGTGGGCACTGTGGTGTTGTCCCACAGAGTGGGCACTGTGGTGTTGTCCCACAGAGTGGGCACTGTGGTGTTGTCCCACAGAGTGGGCACTGTGGTGTTGTCCCCCAGAGTGGGCACTGTGGTGTTGTCCCACAGAGTGGGCACTGTGGTGTTGTCCCACAGAGTGGGCACTGTGGTGTTGTCCCACTGAGTGGGCACTGTGCTGTTGTCCCACTGAGTGGGCACTGTGCTGTTGTCCCACTGAGTGGGCACTGTGGTGTTGTCCCACTGGGTGGGCACTGTGGTGTTGTCCCACTGGGTGGGCACTGTGGTGTTGTCCCACTGGGTGGGCACTGTGGTGTTGTCCCACTGAGTGGGCACTGTGGTGTTGTCCCACTGAGTGGGCACTGTGGTGTTGGATGCGTTTCTGGGGATAGCTATTTTATGTAAGTATTCGTGTAGTGTTGGTGATTTGTTTGTCCCTAAGTGTGATAATGGTATGTGTGTGTTTTTTTTGAGAGTGTTTCTTTTCTTCGGAGGGGTCTATGATGGGTGGTGGGTCTTGGAGTATTGTATTCATTGGTCTGGTATTTGGGTGTTTTTCAACTATTTGTGTGTTTATGGTTTGTTGATTTGTTTTAATGTCATCGTGAGTTGTGTTTTCTGGTATTGTGTAGTTGTTATTGTTGTCAAAAGTCACGGGTTGGAGTGTTAGCTATTGGGTTAAGTAGGTGCTGTGGATGTGGGGCTAGTTGTCTTTGTTTTGATGCATGTAGAGTTATTGTTTTAGTGACATCCCGAGGCTATTCGTAGCTCTGTGTTTTGAACTATCTGTAACTTGTTTATGTTTGTGTCTGATGTGATTGTGGACCAAACAGTATTTGCGTATTCTAGTAGCTTTAGGGTGTTTGATGGTTTTGTAGGTGTGTAGAAGTGTTTCTTTGGTTTTTCCCCTGTGTGTTGTGGTGAGTGCTTTTAGTATGCTAGTGTGTTTTTGGCTCTGTGTGTCATGTTCTGTATGTGTTTGGCGCTGGTCTTATATTTCACATCAACACTAAATTACTGACCTTGAAATGGCTACCAGAGTGAAACTCACCCAATCTTTTTTATGTCTTTTTGTACTTAACTCTTAGGTTTTTTACATTTTAGAAAGAGATATCTAATTTACTTCTTTAAAATTTTCCTTTTTAGAACGAATATTGAAAGAAGAAGAGTTGTATTTTCATTTTGCGTCTTCAAAAATTAATTTTCTCCCGTGTTTACCTCCCACTTGGCTGCCAGATTAGAGACTAACCGTTCTAGGGTTAATAATCTTCTTTTCCTCCACTAGGGTTCAAGTGAATGGGAACCCCAGTTCTGTGCAGTGACGGACCACGACCTCATTCTATTCCCTGACGTCCCCTGGACCAGACAGGCTTGGGCCAGTCCACTGGTGTTCTACCCTCTACTTGCTACTAGGTAACTAGTTAGGAAAAGGCACTAGTAATTAGGATTATCAACTAGTGATATTCTGTCAGGATACAGATTTTTTACTAGTTAGCTACATTGATTCTCACTTCAAATAATATAAATAGCTGCAATATCAAATATATTATTATCTGTTCGATAACTATCTGCTAAAAAAATTAAACAGTAACATTATTGGGACAATGTTACTCCTGATAATTTACTAGCTACCTAATTAGTCTTCATTTCTAATTTTCTCATCCATTAACAGAGTGGTGAACTCCACCTCCAAGACGGGTTCCCTCCATCGGGGTGCCACCATCTCCTCCAATGACAAGACTATGTGCTCCTCATCCTCTTCCACCCCCTCCCTCTCCTCCTGCACAGACATCACCATGACTGTACGCTGTGGAACTGCTGAAGGTGAAAATATACTCTTCTCTAATACTGTGTCCCTATAGCTATTGCCTAAAGTGTCTTAATTCGGCTAACTACTTTTATAAGAATATTATTAATATAGCTCTAACAATTTATTAGCTAGCTGAATAAATCGTATTTGGTTTTGTCTGGTTAACTTTACGAAGAGTGAAAACTTATGAAAAAACATACATAGCTAGTAGCTATATTAGCTGCTCAAATTAACGATTGAATGTTAAGACAATTTCTGAGTCCTTGAGAACTGCCCATATTTTCAAGCTACGAAAATATATATATTGTTTGGTATTATTTTAATTGGTATCCATGATAGCTGCAGGTATCAATGATACTAATTATAGTAGCTAGGTGACGGTTAAAATGTTACGAGTGAAAATGTGTAACCGATCAATAACTTGGACATAGCTACCCTTTGGTAATCCTAATTGACCACTCAAAATTGTTAAGATAATAATAATAATAATTAGGTGAATAATCTAGTTCTTAATTGAAAAATATTGTCTTTTTAAACAAACAAAAAAAGGTGGAGTAATGTGTTTGTTTTTTCTGTAGGCATCTCTTGTTGCGTGTTCAAGCATGACACCCAGAGGGATGTAGCGGTGTGGGTGAGAACCCTGGTGCAGGGGGCCCACGCGGCAGTGCACCGACAGAAAGAAGTCGCTTGTTGTGAGTACCTACTGCATTCGAACAGAGTTGTTATAGCTAGTACCTGTTTTGATTATTTGAAATATTTTTACTGATAAAGTAGCTATATTTGAAGGTAAACTACTTTATTTCGAAAATTATCTTGACTAGCTATAAAATTATTTTGAATTTTTGATGATAATATTATCTAGCTAGCTACCTATTTTGGTGATAAAAAAAATTTGATTTGATGATAAAATGAATTAAAAAAATGATATGGAGTTACAATCAACTAAAGAGTTTTTCCAAAAATATGCAGATGAAATTAATTTGTACATAGCTATATGATGAGATTAAAACAAGAAATCAAAGATTGAAGAACCGTGTATGTTCCTAGTGGAATGACTAAAAGTTTATAAATATAAGTTCTATAGCCTAGAAAGGAGTCTAAGAAAGAATGAACATAAAAAATATAATGTATTTTCTATGCATTAAAAAGCTAAGATTACATAATAAAAGACAACAGAATAAAAAAAGGAGTACCTAGAAAGAAAAGGGGATAATAACTGTTTTATTTATTGATTATTGAAATTGGAAAGGCAGTTTGCATGGTATTTAAATTGGGTTTTAATTTATTAATATATAATGATTCTAAAGTGCGTAATTCTATTGATTTATTTCAATCTTTCGTTTCTTATTTTAATCATAATCATATGTAGCTTCAGTAACAGTAGCTACAAATTACTTTATCTGCATATAGCTAGTTTAGTTATATTTTTCAGGATAAGTATTTAGTTGATTGTAATTTTCTAATGTATAGAAGTTAACAAGCAAAAAGTAAAATTGATATGAATTTGAACATTAAATAATTTTGACTAGCTATAGCTAGCTAAAATTATATAGCTAGATAATAAAATTATTTCGATAATAAAATGAATTTGACGATAGAAATGGATTTATTGATGAGATTTGTTCTGATGTTCCAGTTTGTGAATGGAAAGGCACGGAATGTAAGTTGGTTCTCCACCACGAAGATGGATTTCTCCTCTACTCCACCACTGGGACAGGCCCCACCGTCAATGGGGGGACAGCCCCCTCCACCAATGGAGGGTCTTCTGTAGGATGCAGGTGGAGAGATTATCTTGTTAAAATGTTTTGAAATGACCAGTGCAATTTGATCAGGGAATAAATAAATACTTAATAAATGCCCCATTTCACTACGTATTAACTCTCAGCTATACGGCGACCATTTGTTTACTCATCTGTACTACACTCACCATGTTCTATCTCCATTCACTCACCATGTTCTCTATCTCCATTCACTCACCATGTTCTATCTCCATTCACTCACCATGTGTTTTTTTTTTCAGGTTACTCTGGGCTTACCCGTTTCACAAGCTAAGACTTTCATGGGATGATGGAGTGAGGATGTTGTTGCTGAGATTTGATGGCGAGACTGATGTGGTGAGTCAATTTTTTTTTACCAATTCATATTAGATGAAATTTAGCTGTATATATAATATCTATTGGTAATGAGACGAATAATTATTTCACGTCTGTAATATCGTTCTTGTTCCGAGTTGATGAACAATTCCACTTTTTCGATCACATAGAAAAAGTAAATAGCTAGCTAATAATTATTAGCTGTTCAACTTTTATATTACTTGCTAAGTTGCTCACCCCCCCTCCCCCTGTCTGGTCATTAAACAATCATGAAGTGTGCAGTACAACAAACTAGCGGATACAACAAACTAAATTATGCTAACTTGGCTAATTATGTCCCCTCAACTTCTCAATGAAGGGCAACCACCATTTTTTTTATAGATGAAAATGTTGTTTGAATGTGATCATATAACCAAATAATGCTACGAAAAGTAAAAAACTACTTGTAGCTAATTGAAGTAAATGACTGGCAATTCCCCCCCCCCCCCCTCTCTCTCTCTCTCTCTCTCAATTTTTCGGATACCATCCATGATACCTGTATGTAGCTAAATATTAAATGATGTCTTTTCTTCTATGAATAATAATGATCGTAAATGTGGAAGGGTCCGATAACTTGGACCTTCTCACCCTAACCAGACTCTATGATAGTTTTCATCAAGTGCCACATTTTCTTTTTCAGGAGTTAGATCTGAAGAGCAACCCAAAGCCATTCGTGTTCATCCTTCACACTTTCCTTTCCGCAAAGGTACATAGTCAAAGCCCCCTACTGAATAACTCAGGCCCCCTACTCACCCCTCAAAACTCAGTCTGCGAGCCCACCCCCACCTCCCCACCCTAGTTAACCCCCACACCCTATCCGCAAATTAGAGGTGTACCTATCACCCCACCCTGTACGATCTTTCTATCGATAATAACTACTCCTCTATTTTTATATAGCTAAAGTAGTTAGACGAAATTTCTTTTCTACGTGTCCCTTAAGAACGATCTACGTGTGCATGGTTAGTAGTTAGCTAGCTACTTGTTGTTTATTTATCTTCGGGCTTTATCAAGTGATCACTTATGAAACGTACAACTGTCATACTAAAGTAGTTTGATAAACAATAACATTAGATGATGTTTAACCAACGTGTTTGAACATTATCCAGCATATTTGAACATTTTTCAAACATGTTACAAACATGTATGAAACGTGTTCAGACTCGTTTCAAACATGTTCTAGCTTGTTCAAACATGCTCCAGTAAGAAAAAACACAATAAACTAGTTTTCAGAATCTCTAGAATTTTATAATATGTATTCCCTAGTTGCTTTGATTTTTTATCCTGTTAGCTCTAGGGTTATTTAGTTTTATTTATCCACTGATTCATTACCAAACAATTGAGGCCAGAATATAGCGACACTAGTAACTGAATAGGGTTGCCAGATAGTTCTTTTTACGACAGACTTTAGTGTTAATCCGTTTGCTCTGTATATAATAAGATGTTGCATGTTATACCTTTCTATATATCTTTATTTATCAAACCTTTATTGTTTTTAGTATTTAATGTCACACATATCATTTTTTTGGCAGCTTTTCACTATGTATGTATTTGTTTCTTTAGAAGCTGCAGACTTGGGTGTATCTGATCATGACAGATGATATTCTTAGGTAGGAAACATTTCATTCAACCAAGAGGCTTTTCAACTTCTACTGCATGACGTCACAAATTGAAACCGAGTATGCAATTTTATTTCAGTTAATATATCATAGAAGTATTCTTTTATTTTATTTTACCTTTTTTGCACCGAATATTTTAAGATTGAATGGTTTTAAAATGAAAGGGAATTTTGGGCTTTTGGAACTGTTATTATTTGATGTTCAATTTTTGCCTTTTTTTGATTTTAGGTTCAGGCTTTGAGTTGGGAAGACTTCATCTAGCACCAGCTCTCTATTTTAATTTTAATTATTATTGCAATGCACTACATATGCATATTTCTTTTCTGTAAAATTAATAAAGTAGCTACAGGGGAGATAATTTTTGGCACGGAGTAGCTTTTCTGCACTTTTGAGATTTATTACAGACTGGTCGTAGGTGACTTTGTTCATGGAGCCACTTTCATTTCTGACTGCTTCTTTGAGTACCTTGTATTTAATTTCCTTTTGACGTTAGCGATATTGTCTTTAGTTCCATGAAGAGAGTTCAATAGTAGGATAAAATTTCTAGTTGAAACTAGAAACAGATCAAATTGTATGCATTTTTCATATGTGCATGTTGCCTATGTAGATTATTTTGACAACTACCTATCTAGATGGCTTAATATTTCTTAAAAATATAATTGTATTGACATGTGAATACTTTTCCGATGGCTTCTCTTTTCATACATCATTTCTTGCCTCTAGAACTAGACAATTATAGCGACATGTGGCAACGCATTAGATGGCTTTTATTTCTTGCATCTAGACTAGAGGTAGACATTATAGCGAAAAGTGGCAACTGTTTCGATGGCTTTCTATCTCTTGAATCTAGAAATAAATAATTATAGGGACATGTGGCAACTATATCGATTGCTTCCTTTTTCTTGCCTCTAGAACTAGACAATTGTACCGACATATGGCAACTTTTTCGATGGCTTTCTATTTCTTGCACCTGGAATTAGACAATTATAGAGACATGTGGCAACTTTTTCGATGGCTTTCTATTTCTTGCACCTAGAATTAGACAATTATAGCGACATGTGGCAACTCTATCGATTGCTTCATTTTTCTTGCCTCTAGAACTAACAATTATAGCGACATGTAGCAACTCCTTAGATGGCTTTCTATTTCTTGCCTCTAGAGCTAGATAATTATAGCGACTTGTGGCAACGTTTTCGATGGCTTTTAATTTTTGCACCTAGAATTAGACAATTATAGCGACATGTAGCAACTCCTTAGATGGCTTTCTATTTCATGCCTCTAGAACTAGAAAATTAAAGCGACATATGGCAACTTTTTTATGGCTTTCTATTTCTTGCACCTAGAATTAGACGATTATAGCGACATGTGGCATCTCTTTTGCGTGAGTAGCTAATGCTTCTGTTTTTTCTTTTTTTACGCTGCTTTAGTTTTGGAGGAATCAGTAGATAGACAGTGACACACAATTTAATTTATAAGTAAAAGTAGTTTTAATTTAATATCGGATAGTACTTACCTGTTAGATATCCCTTAGCTGATTGTACCTAGTTGCTACGTCTATTGAATTAAGTTGGCATTTGCAATATTAGTAATTAGCGTCATTATCTAATCTGATCATTAGATTTAATTAAATAATACAACTTAATAATTGAAGAATAGGAAAAAATTACAATTTGACAAGTTACCATCAGAAATGTCTACAGTATTGTACATAAATATATTTTTAAATGATGACATATCTATAAACTTTTTAGAATAATTATTAATTTACACGAATCAATACTTTTAGGATTAGTAAGTTTATGAAATCATAGTTATTCTTTAATATTAGTTCCTATCTATGAATTATGATAAAGTGCTACGTATTATTTTAAAAGATTCTTATTTTTATTAATTAGTATTTAATGCATAGGTATTTAAATGAGCTTTACAATTCACTGAATCACTTAAAATTACCTCACGAAACTGTAAACCTTCCCTAGAATAAGACATAACGTTTGAAATCTTTTACAGGCTAGAGAGGAATGAAATGGCTGATCAGTCACCTCCTTAATATCATCAGTCACCCCCTGAAATCATCAGTCACCCCCTGAAATCATCAGCCACTCCCTGAAATCATCAGTCACCCCCTGAAATCATCAGTCTCTCCCTGAAATCATCAGTCACTCCCTGAAATCACCAGTCACCCCCTGAAATCATCGGTCAACCCATCATACTATCAGTCACCTTCTCATACAGTCATACTATCAGTCACATCATCATACTATCAGTCACCTTCTCATACTATCATTCACATCCTCATACTATCAGCCACCTTCTCATACTATCAGTCACTCTTTCATACGGTAATATTGTAGTCTAGGTCCGTCACCTATTTTCTATATTTTGACAATTTATATAGGTAAAAGGAGCCAAACTATAATGTTTTTCATGAGTACCTCAATTAAGTTTCCGGTAAGTTACTTTACTTTTGTTTGAGAAAAAGAGTCACTAAACAATAATGAAGTGTACAGTGCAACAAACTGGCGGATACGACAAAATACATTACGGCTTCATATCAATAATCTAAAAGTCTGAATTGTTACGCGCATAATAAAACTAATCTCACCTAACATGCCGAAAATTTAACCTGCATTCTTTCAAAAATGGTAGTCCTGAAAAAATCGTCTTAAAATTGCTCCTTTTACCTACAATATCAATAGACTACTAAAGTTAAGTGAGCACCGTTCCAACTAGCGCTCATCAGGGAAATATTCCCATGTTATTCGTAGGAGGATAAAATGAGGTTCATTAACCTCTGAATAGCTGACGATATGCTTAATCTTTGAGAATTTTAAATAAATATTTGGATACCTAACCACATTCATTGCTGTAAAGTTTACTAGAATTATTTAAGTTATTTAAGACGTTACAGCAATGAATGCGGTTAGATATTAGGTATTCAAATATTGATTTAAAATTCTCCAAGATAAAGCATATCGTCAGCTATACAGAGGTTAATGAACCTCATTTTTATACCCGTACGAAAAACCTAGAAATATTTCACTGATAAGTTAAAGGTCCTCTCCAGGCTCCGGGAAAAAAATAAGTTTATAACATAATATAATAGAACTAAGGTCTACGATCATTATTCTGCTAACTACATACAATTTGGTTCAGTATATATTTTTTAATTTGTTTTTAAAGTTTTTTAATACTCTGTGAGCAACAATTGAGCGAATCACTAATCTGATGCTCAAGAAGAAGATTGTACACTCTTTGTTTTGATTACAAATTTGAATTTTATGAACAAACCATGCGTTTTCGGCTTTTATTTAAATTATTTTAGATATTATTTTTTTCCTAAAGTATATAAACGTTTCTATTATAAGTTCATTCAATTTTATACCTTTACACGAATATTAATTGGATTTATTTAACCTAATACCTAGTTGACAATCAAAACAAATGGTGTGCATTCTTTTTCTTCAGGCTGAAAATCTCTTAAATTAGTAAGTCGGAAGTAAAATAGGTTTTGTAGTTTTCATTTTAAAAATCTTTAAAAGCATATAAAATTAATAATACGCTACCAAATTCGATGCGGTTTGCAGCAAAATGATAAGGAACATTAGCCTCGTTAAATAAAATAATAAAAATATTTGCTTGGAGGGGACCTTTAAGTTGAACCGGCGCTCACTTTATTTTGCGGGCTATTGTCTAAAGAGCCGTACACACTTAGGGTTTTTTAAGTCTTTCCACCAGACTTTCTGCTAAGCTCCTCCTACTTTTCCCACTAGAAAATAAAAAAAACTATATAATTGTTATTTATTTTGGTTGGTATCCATGTTACCTGCAGGTATCATGGATACCAACTAAAATAAATAACAATTATATAGTTTTTTCTTATATTCTCGTGGAAAAAGTAAGAGGAGCTTAGCAAAAAATCTGGTGGAAAGACTTAAAAAACCGTGCGTGTGTACGGCCCTTAACTATCAAAAATCAGCGACGGGATTAAACTACAATAATACCACTGATACTGATGTCAGTCCCTCCATGATACAATCAGTCACCCCCTGAATAATCTGATACTATATCAGTCACCCCCTGATACTATCAGTCACTCCATGGTACTACCAGTTTCTCCCTGATATTACCAGTCACTCCCTGATACTATCAGTCAACCCTCTGATATTATCAGTCACCTTCTGATACTACCAGTCACCCCCTGATATTATCAGTCACTCCCTGATACCACTGATCACTCCCTGATAATATCAGTCACCCCCTGATACCACCAGGCACTCCTGATACTATCACCGCTATGTATATTCGTTAGCATAGTAATTGTTTATACCCATGGGTCACGTACTAGTTTTTCTATATGTTTGCACCATTTTAGATCTTTAGATTCCATTGCACTAAATGATGTTAAATTTTTATATCAAATAGGTTAACTTGAAGAGACAGCTGGTGGAATGAAAAAGAAATGTCAAAGATTCGCTTTCGGTAAACTGAATTATTTTATATGTTCAGTCATTTTGTCGTAGGTTTTGAAATTTCATAAAGTCCCTTTCACACTGGCTATTTGCTGCATTTTGCTGAAAAAAAAAACTGCCGCGTGAAATAGGCCTTAACGGTTCATCGGTTCAACATACGTTAGTTCCTTTTGGCGCGTATATAGGTATTATTTCTATCAGGGTTCAGGGAATGAATGCATTGTGGAAGTTCATGCATTCTTAGATAACCTTCAGTATGCAGCTTGTCCTTGTGCTAGAACATCCTAGGTTACTGTGTGCTGTAACTAAAACCTCTGTTTTAACTAGACACTCTATTAATTTGTGTTTTAAAGGAGTTAATATTAACAATGAAACATATCGTTATTCAATGAATTGAAGAAAATTTTATCAAATCGGAATGGTGTTTTTGATATTTTTTCTGCAAACCACTCCAGCTGTTTCTTAGAATCTAGGTATGTGCTACTTTATATCTTTATATAGGTACTTTACTTTAAGCTAATCTCAGTGGTACTTTTGAAATATGTCTAGTACTAGAAGTGGTACCTACTCTGTGTAGTGTATAACTAGTTTACTTTTTCAAGGTGAGACTAGCTACACTAGCTGGTAAAACTGGCTACATCTCGCTACACAAAAATACAAAGGACTTAGAGCAGCGAACGTCTTTGGCCTTGAAAAATAGGAAGCATTAAATAGGAAGCATGAGTTGATAAATAGGAAAACTGTTACCGAGTGGGTGGAAAATATTAGGCATTGTGAAAAATATTAAGCATTGTGAAAAATATTAAGCATTGTGAAAAATATTAAGCATTGTGAAAAATATTAAGCATTGTGAAAAATATTAAGCATTGTGAAAAATATTAAGCATTGTGAAAAATATTAAGCATTGTGAAAAATATTAAGCATTGTGAAAAATATTAAGCATTGTGAAAAATATTAAGCATTGTGAAAAATATTAAGCATTGTGAAAAATATTAAGCATTGTGAAAAATATTAAGCATTGTGAAAAATATTAAGCATTGTGAAAATAGGAAGTAACGGTGATTACGAGGGTTGTGACAATATGCGGTTAAGATTATAGATCCTAGAAATATTGTAGACGGAATGAATTAGATATTATTTAATCGTTCTAAATCAGCGGCTTATACTACTCGATACCATTTCGTTTCGTCTATGATATTCTTAAGATCTATGATTTTATCTGCATATTGTCACAACCCTAGTAATTACAGATTAAATAAATGCTAAGATTTCGATAATTAGCAGTTTATTCACTATTTAATGTAGTCACTGACACACTATTCACTTTAGTCACTATTCACTTTAGTCACTATTCACTTTAGTCACTATTCACTTTAGTCACTATTCACTATAGTCACTATTCACTAGAGTCACTATTCACTTTAGTCACTATTCACTTTAGTCACTATTCACTATATAGTCACTATTCACTATATAGTCACTATTCACTATATAGTCACTATTCACTATATAGTCACTATTCACTATATAGTCACTATTCACTATATAGTCACTATTTACTATATAGTCACTATTTACTATATAGTCACTATTTACTATATAGTCACTATTTACAATATAGTCACTATTCACTATATAGTCACTATTCACTATATAGTCACTATTCACTATATAGTCACTATTCACTATATAGTCACTATTCACTATATAGTCACTATTCACTATATAGTCACTATTCACTATATAGTCACTATTCACTATATAGTCACTATTCACTATATAGTCACTATTCACTATATAGTCACTATTCACTATATAGTCACTATTTACTATATAGTCACTATTCACTATATTTGGAATTACAGAAATTATTCTCTTTGAAAATTAACATTCTGAAATTTGGTTTCTTTTATTTATTTTATTTTTCAAAATTGGATTTCTTTAAAAAGCTTATCACCAGTTTTAACTCTTTTCCATCTTAACTTCTTAAATGAATTTAAAATAAGAAGTATTATAAAAAAGCAAGGCAGGCCAATTTTCCTGACTTATAATTCTTGAAAGTAAATGAATTTTTAAAATGCGTAAAACAAATAAGAAGCAGGCCAATTTTCCTGACTTGAAATGAATTATTTATTGTTAGGCAGTTTCCATCTCAATTGACATTGTTTACTAATCATCGTATGTATAAATGTGCCAATTAATGTTCACTGTCGCACTCGTAGGATGTTCTATGTTGATGGTGTGAATATTGCAAACATTATTCTAATACCTAATTGCTAGTCTGGTATGAATTTATTCCAATGACTCTTCTATAAGGGAAATAACTCTTGCTCATCAGTGAATTGTTCCTATTATTAGTATCATTTATTAATTCTAAGAAGAAATAGGTAATGACAAGAAGACTGAGAGAAGTTAGCTCACCAATGAGCATTAACACTGTCAGAGTACTGAAAAATAACGTCACTTTGCACTGCTCTAACCATAGATAAAGACTGAGAGAAGTTAGCTCACCAATGAGCATTAACACTGTCAGAGTACTGAAAAATAACGTCACTTTGCACTGCTCTAACCATAGATAAAGACTGAGAGAAGTTAGCTCACCAATGAGCATTAACACTGTCAGAGTACTGAAAAATAACGTCACTTTGCACTGCTCTAACCATAGATAAAGACTGAGAGAAGTTAGCTCACCAATGAGCATTAACACTGTCAGAGTACTGGAAAATAACGACACTTTGCACTACTCTAACCATAGATAAAGACTGAGAGAAGTTAGCTCACCAATGAGCATTAACACTGTCAGAGTAGTGAAAAATAACGTCACTTTGCACTACTCTAACCATAGATAAAGACTGAGAGAAGTTAGCTCACCAATGAGCATTAACACTGTCAGAGTAGTGACAATTCTCTGAGCTTAAGAAATAATACAACATTGTTCATTGATATAAATAGGTATTTATTTTAGAGGCTGTCACATATTTTTAGAGAAGTATAGCTTTTTATATTTAACACGACGGGGTTAAATTTCATAAACTCTGGACTCTCTCCCTATTTATTACCGCTTGCATATCACAAGGAGAAGCAATAACAATGTATAATATCATGGATAGGTCAGACCTATATTGGATAGATGTTTTAATTGTATTTTTAATAGATCTCACTGTTGATAATCTTAATAGGTGTTTCTGTACCCATCTGTAAAATTGGTAATATTAATGTGTACATTCTGAATAGATAAGATCTTGTTATTTAAATCGTAGAATACTCAATCAATATACCTTTTTAAAGTTGAAAGGTAAATGTCATCAATGTATATTATCACTTGCCTAATTGATATGTTTTGGACTTGCATTTATGTAGTAGGTACGTTTGGCTATCGAAATTTTTTTCCTTACAGTTGACGTATGGTGAAAAATAAATTCGATCTAAATTTCTATTTACCGGAAATTTGGATAAGAATTGTTCAGAGAGTGATATCAGAACTTACTAGCCAAGGGTCTCTGAATTATTTCAAAAAGTCAATTAATAAAGAAGACTGATTCTCCTACGCATTTTATATTTTAGAGGAGTTACCCATTCTAATTATCTCCTTTTCATTGATTGAAATGAAGAACTTGAAATAAAATTTCGACCGGGCTGTTTTCCTCGGTTAATTACATTCAAGATTTTTTAATTTTAATTACGGATATAATTACTCATATCTTCCACAGACAAATAAAGTATTTCAATCAGGTCAATAATGTTAAGATTTTTTTAAATAATGTTAGAACAAAATTTTAAGATTTCGTTCATCAAAATTTGTTAGATTTTAGTGAGTTTTGATTACCTAATTGGACAGTGTGTTCTGAATCTCTCTTTCTTATGCAGGTGATACTTGATATTTTACCGTTGATACGTGTGATGTTTTCTACCTTTATATTCGCTGTCTTTTATTGTATTCTGTCTGTGTATTTAGTAATAAGGTGTGTGCGTAGATGTGTGTTTATCGGCAACACTGTAGAATAGTTTAATATAAATTCTAGTAAGTCATTGAAATGGTGCGGAAAAAACATGTTTTGGATTTCTGATGTAGCTTGTAGGTAGGAATTGACGGTAGTGCACTCTTTTCATGATGCCAAAATAATAGTCTGAATACAGTAGAACTTCTCTATAGTGGAATCCTCTATAGTGAATGTAGAGGCCTGACTAAGAGTGTTACCCCGTATAGTGAACAAATTTTCTTTAGTCTGCCATGAATTGAATCAGTTTTAGAAAACTAATATTCATTTTATGGTAGACTAAAGAAAATTTGCTCACTACACGGGATAGTTCTCCTAATCTGGACTCCTCATTCACTATAGAGGAGTTTATCTGTATGGTACTCTTATAGTATACCTCAACTGCTGTTAGTTTTCCGTTACCTTGCTAAATCATTTTGAAATATATGCGTAAAGGGCAACAATTCTGTGCGTATATCCAAAGTCTGGAAAACTGAAAACAAACAGCAGGTGAACAGGTACGTCACTTCATGTCATTTGTAAAGCTTACTCAGAGACCTGTGAAAGGCCTCAATAAATATCTCATCCTAAATGGTTCACTGAATTTATATTGTAGTGTTTCTTCTTAGTAAAAGGTAGCATTTTTTGACGACCATGTCTTTGCACAAACTATGTTCACGCCCTAGATTTCTCTCAATGAGATAAGTGTTTGATATGTCTTAGTTAGGTAGAATTGTGTACATATTAACTCGTACATCATATTCATTAACGAAAATCCCAAGGATATGATGTTGATTCTCTTCTCTAGGATGATCACAGCCCAATTCTGTGTAGCGATATCTATATCCCTTAGTGTCTTCCCTGGTGTTATCCCTAAAACGGGGAAAATCTGTGACCACCTGAGAATCTTCAAATCTTGGAACCTAACAAATAGAAGTGGAGAGATTTAGGAATTTAATAATCGGACACTCACAGTACTCGGAAAAAGGTCGTTGACATAGATCATGAACCAATCTATCTTTTACAAATTTCTGATAAACCTTACATGATCTATGTCTACACCCAATTTCCGAGTACTATGGGCAAAATAAGTGTCCGAGTACTGACTGCAACGTAACCCTGAAAGAATTGATACCTAATTAATGTACGCTGGACAGGTATGAACCGTTTGATTTTCGTTACTTTGTTCTGTTTTTCTAGGAAGATCTCCGAGTATCACAGATTCTCTTCATTTAAAGAGGATGTGTCAGATAATTCAGATTCATGTAATCTCATGAAAATAGTTTGGATGAAAAGTGTCTTTTATTATCCTTTTTACCGATAAATATATAGAATATAAAGAAATAAAATAAACAAATCTTATAGTTATTTCTTAGCTAATAAATACCAGTACAATACCTATACTTCCTCCTTACGTATGTCTTATTCTAAATAATTATTACAAAAATCTACTATGTATATACAATTCATATTTTAAAAAAATTGATAAAAAAAAAGCTTATAATACATAAAGTTATTATAGTTTTAAATATAAAAAGAATCAAGTTTACTTTTAAACATAAGATGAGTGGTAAGTACTTATTTTGATAGGGATTTCTTTGAACAAAAAGACTCCTCTACAGGGTGGGGCGTAAGTTTGGAAGCAAATGAAAGTGCATATTATAATCAAACGAAAAATATATTTAATAATTTACAGTTATGTATTATTACATAAGGGTTTTAAGAATTCAAAAATCATAGATTTATTCAAAATGTCCCCCCTTGTTTTTAATAACAGCCTCAAATCTCCTTCGAACTCCTCCTACTGCGGCACGCAACTGTTCTTGTGAAATTTCCTTCCAAGATCTCTGGAGCGAACGCTTTAAATCATCCACACTGCGATGGAATTTACCACAGGTCTTTGATTCAAGAATGGACCATACCGAAAGGTCCATTGGATTAACATCTGGGGAGCAGGGAGGCCACATTTCTTTGGACCAAAACCGTGGAAGATGGTCATGGCACCAGTTTTGAGTGACATTTGCAGTATGTGAAGTCGCGCCGTCTTGCTGAAATGTCCATAGAGTGTCATTACCGAAGTGATCCTTAGCTGACTCCAACATTGGCGTCAAAATATTCTCAATACAACATTTAGCATTGATTTTGGCGCCTTGTTCCACAAAAATTAAAGGAGATCTCCAAGTTTCTGAAACGGCGTCCCAGACCATTACTGAAGCAGGTTTCATGGTTCTGTGGACAGTTTTTTGGTTGTATGGGATGTCTTTCGCACTTTTACCAATTATTCTGTCATTCCTCCGGTTGTGAGCCATTTCCACTGTGAAATTTTTTTCGTCAGACCAAACAATTTCACCAGCCGTGTCAGACTTCAATTCTCTCAGAAGTGCTTTGCTTCTCTCCAATCTCTTTTTCTTTACAGCTTCTGACAGAGTCTGTCTCTTTTGGAGGGTGGAAGAGGACATCTTTAGGTCTTCTTTGACAACTCTTCTCATTGTTCTGGGACTCACATTAGCTGTTTTGGCTAACAATCGTATTGACCTTTTCGGGTTCCTCCTGATCTTCTCTCGGGCACATTTTATCAGTTGTTTGGTGCGTTGTGAGCGTGGTCTACCACTTCTTGGACGATCAGTCAAGTCTCCTCTCTCATTAAAACGCTTCACACACTTCCAAACAGTCGATCTCGCTATTGAGAGAGTCTTTGAAATGACGGAATCTGACTTCCCGGCACGGTGTAGAGCAATAATGGCTTCTCTTTTGTCTGACATTTTTGAATTCACTAAATTTTTGTAAAAAATAACACTGCCACGTCATAATGTAGTGTCTCTACTATAGTTCAAACCCTATCACCTACTTAGGAACTTATTTTTAAGAATTATATTAATGTTTGAAAAATTGCTTCCAAACTTACGCCCCACCCTGTATAGTAGGGTGATCACCTCGCAAGGGGTGTTCCTATTACTTGGGAGAGGTTCATTGTACGATCTAACTAGTATTGGCAGAGAACCGATGTGGTACATCACTATTAAGCCTAGTTTTAATAAAAAGTACACAAAATGAATTTATAAAGATTAAAAAAAATATTCAGAATTCTAGAGTTAGAGAAGTGACTCCTTACATGGATGGGATCTTTCCCATTTGACGACCCCACCAAATTTAATTTATATCAATTTTTCTTATGTACTCTTGTCCATAGAATCCGAAAATCCTAACCGTTTTTTTAAACTAACACTTTTTGAGATATGAGGGTTTGAAGTTATTTATTCCCTATGAATTACTAAAGGATTGAGAACTTTGAAAAACTCGTGTCTTGACGCTTTTTTTGCCAATTTTGGTCAAAGATAACCGTAATGTAGTTTTTTGTATCCGCTAGTTTGTTGTACTGCACACTTCATGATTGATTATTGACCTGTCAGGAGGGAATGGGTGGCGGCACGCCCCCTATTACACACATATCAGTATTTAAGTAATAAATAAATAATAAATTGTTTTCTTCTATAAATCTAGAATTCTGAAAACTTCCTTAACATTGATTCTATATAATTCGGTTGGTTTTAAAACAATCTGAAGACTTTAAAATTTAATTTATTAAATACGTATTAGAGAGGGTGACCATATGGGATGTAATGAATAAAAGTTAATGGAAATAATTATCTCAATTTACTCCAGTTTAAAATTTTGCCTTGATTTTACCAGATTCAGAAAAATTCTTTATAAAAGAGAGACCACCTAATTGGTCATTAACTGCCAGTCAGTGGCTGGGTGAATTGGCAGAGGTTCAGATGACGACATGAACATTGAGGGGTCGGTTCCCGCTTTTTTTCACTTTTTACGAATTTTTTTTCTTTAGTTACTCTGCAAATATACCAAAGAAAACTCATGGAAAATTCCATTCTTATACGTTGAGTAGAACATTGTCTAACTCGCCTCACAATGTAGGGGTAGGGGGGTATGTTTCTGAGGGAGTGGGTGGCTCGCACATTCTTATGGGCTTCGTCGTCGCTGACTGGGTTGACCCCCGAAGCGACCTGATGAGTCCTCTGGCTGGGACGAAAAGCATATATGTTTTTAAGAAAAATATATTTTTTTAAAATTTTAAACTTTTATTAAAAAATTTTTTTCTTCCTCCATTATCTCAGTAACTTTTTTTCTCAAATTCTCACGTTCAAAAGTATAGAACTGCTTGGGGGTTGGTCCTTCAGAAAAATGTATAGGAGCTAATATGCTCAGACCGAAATTCCTAAGGTCGTCTAGTAGCCCTTTACCTATAACTTTTTCTATAAACTTGTTTAAAAAAAAAATAATGCCATTTTTTTTTAATTCAAATAAAAAAAATTTCAGATCGAAATTCAAACAAAAAGCTACTAGACGACCTTAGGATAGTAGTAGAGAACATATTAGCTTCCATAAATTTTTCTGTAGGACCAACCCCCATTGAGTCCATAGACTTTCCCTGGAGGGGTCGAAAAACAGGTTTTTCGACCCCCACGGGGGAGGGGGGCCCCAAAATGAAAAAATTTCAAAAAGATAGCATAAGATTTTTTTTCACTTTTCACCTTATGTCAAAATCTCAGCTCAATCGGACGAGTATTATTGGTAGATCTAAAATAGCGGGAACCGTCCTCTTAAGTGGCCACCAAAATCACCTGATCTTACACCTTGTGATTTCTTTCTATTGAAATTCATCTAGAGAAAAGTTTTTAATACACAATCTAAAGTTATCAATGAGTAGAAGAACAGAATCTGTCAATCATTTGCAGTTGTAGCCTTGGATATTTTGCATAACACTACATTTTTTCTCATAGGGAAAACTCACCAAACTGAAATATATAATAAACATTAAGTTAAATATAATCGTAATGATAAAATCCCCAAGTATTGAAATTGTTTTAAAATCAACCGAATTTAAATCGAACACAATATTGAGGGGAAGTGATTAAAATTCGAAATGTGATTATACACCCTGTAATTCTGCATTATTGACAGAAGTACAATACATTAATTTCTAAGTATCTGTCTTTTCCAAGTGTTAAATAAACGATTGTTAGAAACTAAATGATGGTAACGTGACCAGCTTTGTTTGTTTGAGTTACTATAAGCAATAATGAGCTATGTACTCAGTGGTAGTGGTCATTGTGCACTTGTACTTAGTGTTGATAGCAGTGCAAATAGGATTTTTTGCAATTGTGATACACAGGCTATAAAAACTTATTCCTGGGATATTAGGGAAATATACCAGGAATAAATCCTTCTTGCCTCGGTAAAGTGATTTGATAGAAAATTGATTCACGTTCTTTATTCTGAAATAATGGTGCACATAATTAAAAAAACATTTTCATATAGTGACAGATTTAAAGAGGTTGTATAAACTGGTGTTAGTAATTAGTTATATACATGGACAAATTCATTCGTCTGAAGTACAACTAACAACTAGAAAAGAATGTGTATGATTATAATATTATTAATGCATATAAATGATATGTTCAACGCATCCGGCAGGAATGGCGCTGCAATCTGTTTGTTTACATAATCAGCTGTCCTTTAAAAAACACCAAAGTCTTAAACAATAACTGGACTCGATGCTAAATACACGTCAATGATTAAAATTAAGTGTTAACTATAATATAAACTTAAATTCAATATAAATTAAACTAAAACGTGAATAAAAGCATATAAATAACCCGTGAAAAGTGGGCAATATCTTGCGCATGCGCTTTATTATTTGTGGTGCCTAACATGTTCAGTAGAAGACAGCACAACAGTTGAGAATTAATTACCAAAATCTAATTTTTTAAATTTAGTTAAAAAAAACATAATGACATCATTTCATTTAATAATTAAATGTCCCTTAATCGATTCATCAACAATAGATAAATAGTTTGTACAAAAGTTTACTGCCCCTTTTATTCTATATTTACATTCACTATATCCGGTGCACTAAGCAGGGAGTATAATTTACAGGTAATAAATATTACTATCAATATCGAAAAAATAATCAATAATGATTATGAACTATTTATAAAAATATTCTTTTGGCCTCATTAAAGAAAGCTTCATCATGAGCATCATTGGAGAAACATCAAAAGATTTATAATGAATTAATTATCTTTAGTATACCCAAATGTTCATAAGATTATTCATCCAAAGTAAGTAGTGAAAAGGCTGAATTAGCAGATGCGCTAACTTTTTCTCTCTGTCTTTATCTATGGTTAGAGTAGTGCAAAGTGACGTTATTTTTCTGTACTCTGACAGTGTTAATGCTCATTTGTGAGCTAACTTCTCTCAGTCTTTATCTATGGTTTGAGTAGTGCAAAGTGACGTTATTTTCCACTACTCTGACAGTGTTAATGCTCATTGGTGAGCTAACTTCTCTCAGTCTTTATCTATGGTTTGAGTAGTGCAAAGTGACGTTATTTTTCAGTACTCTGACAGTGTTAATGCTCATTGGTGAGCTAACTTCTCTCAGTCTTTATCTATGGTTAGAGTAGTGCAAAGTGATGTTATTTTTCAGTACTCTGACAGTGTTAATGCTCATTGGTGAGCTAACTTCTCTCAGTCTTTATCTATGGTAAGAGTAGTGCAATGTGATGTTATTTTTACTACTCTGACAGTGTTCCAGTAAAGCTCTTTGGTGAAGGGTAAATCACTTGCTTTGAAAAAAAGCTCTGTATAGAATAAGCATCAAGTAATATTAACAGTTCGATTCATATTACGCAAGTTTTGTAATCAATACTTGCTAATGATTACACCCGAC
This sequence comes from Caprella mutica, assembly GCA_947561585.1. Lineage (NCBI taxonomy): Eukaryota > Metazoa > Arthropoda > Malacostraca > Amphipoda > Caprellidae > Caprella > Caprella mutica. The sequence continues at coordinate 62,618 of CANNZV010002258.1, forward strand.
TGAACTTATTATCACATCATTGAATAGTAATTAAATGTGATAAGATAAGATATTACGTATACAGTACATATGCAACATTATGAAGTACGTAAAAGGCTCTGAACATAATTCAGTGAGTTTAAGTTAATTAGTAGACATTTATTCATGACCTACAAAACATGTAGTTTGTATATAAACACTGTAATTATGTGATTAAAATATAATTGCCTCTCATATATTAAATAACATTAAAAAATGCTACAGTTGGAATAGTTTGTTTACTTCGATTTCAAGAATAATGCCACATACTCAGTTTTTATTTTAGTTTTCGATTATTTAAATCCTGTGTCAGCATTTCACATATACATGATACATCACACCATATTCAAGCTGAGAAAATGTAGAAATTAAAATAAATAAAAATAAATTGGGAAAGAACTAAAATATTGATATTACATCAATTTTCAGGAGGTTAAAAATAAGCCTGAGTTGGGGCCGCTGTTTATTTTTTGGCTGGGATGCTCGGAGATTAGATAAGATAACGATTCTCTCGGTAGAAATATAGAAGCCCACTTAGTCTCGTACGATCATTGTAGTTATGTGGTGTGGAAAGAAATAACTTCACAGGTGTCTTCAATGCTCAATTGATTTAATATTTCAACAAGTGTTTGAATTGTTAATAGTGAGAGTTTGCGATATATTCATGAATTAAGAACAAGAATAACAGCAAAACCAAAACAGTTGGATCAATAACTAAATGCTTCAAACACAAAATGGTTAGTCTTTAGGCCTTCCCGTACACCACACATTCATTTGTGGATTTGTGGATAATAAGATAAGCGTCTTTTTCTATATTAATAAGAAAAGTGTAAAATGATTAATGTACATTAATGTCCACTGTGACAAATACTATCAAATTTGGAACAGAAATTGCCCATCCGTTAAAGGCTCATATTTTCTTAAATCTTACAATAAAAACACGTTTGAAACTTACTTCATATATTGATGGCTTTTTTAACTGTAATGCGTCGAATAAAATAGGAAGATCCAGGATATAGTAACATATATAGGATATGGTAATCAGCTCATCGAATCTAGTTTGACCTGATCTCAACTTGACCGGAAATGGCGACTCTGACCACACTTTGAAACATGGGACAGCCTACTTAAACTTAGTAATTTCTAAAATAAAATTCTAGTCAATAACTAACTAGGCATTGGATATATTGTATTTCCATTATCTTATTCCTTAATTGTTATTCATAGGAACCTTACAGTTTAGCAGTTAACTAGCACTATAGTTTAGGCTCCTAGGTAGCATATGTTCAAGACCCTATTTTTTATAGATAAGTAAAAGAAATGAACAATAAAAACACACCTGAATTATATCAATATATTCAATTTTGAGGTTCAATTGCCATTTTCGCTTTTCTTTTACACGAAACTCTTATAAAATGACTTTAAACTTCTCAATATTAACATGCAAATACGAGGAATTATGAGCCGCTCGGTTACAAACAAGGAATGTGTTGTTTAGGTTACGTCAAATTTTTGCGTCGTCTGCTAGTTACTATACCCGTTATGTTCCTGTACTCTGGGTAGATCAAATTGCAACAGCATATTAATATCAGCTTCTCCCAGTTATCAGCAATAACAGAGACCAATCAGCAAGCAGCATCTCAGTTGCTTATTCACTTATCACGATTAGCTGGTGTAACTCAGCTAGGTAGCATTACTTCACCGGATCAGCATTATTCTAACATTATAACAATACTAGCAATGTTTATCAGATGAAACACACCATACAATGTTTATCAGATGAAACACATTATGCAATGTTTATCAGATGAAACACACCATGCAATGTTTATCAGATGAAACACATTATGCAATGTTTATCCGATGAAAAGGGTTGAATGCGGACGTGCGTCGCTCCTCGTTACTTTGTTTACATTTCGCGGTGATTCATAATAGCATTTAGTTTATTGTAAAGTTTATTGCCAAGTTTATTGTATTTATTGTCACGTTTTGCGATTTATGTAAACTAGTTACATCAGGTGCGCGACGTCTGTAAACTGTTAACTTCAAGTTTCTGGTTTCTGTGAATTTCGCATTCGTTTGTATTTGTGAACTGACGTGATAAAGAATTACTTGTATTGGGAATTAGGAAGAAGCAGGTAAATTGCGGCATATTAAATAATTTAGACATTAAACCACAAAAAATACTAATAAAAATAATAGCTTCAAAACACTAGTAAAATTACTAATTTATAATGAGTATTGATCTTCTTTTAACCCTAATTGGATTGACAAAATTTGGGAGGATTCTTTACACAATGATATTTAGGAAACTAGCGGCTCGAATTATATGATTTTTTGTCAGTTAATAGCTTTTATCATATTATTGTACAGGGCAAAATTTTTTTTTACTAAAGATTGATATAAATAGTGTTATCATATTGAATGAATTCGGTTTGTCAAGCTTAAACTCCTCAGTAAGGGTAAATATAGCAACATTACATTAAACAATTCAGTTCAGCAGGATTTAAGAAACTCTTTGAGATAAGTTTTACGTTAGCAGGGTTGCAATTTACCTGTGTGGCTCTATATAAGTGACCTTGCCCTCAGCATGTCTAACCAATCAAGAAACTTAAGGGGGCCAACTGATTTCAGACAAATATTCCTACAATATCCTACACTATTTTTAAAGATAACATTAGAAAGTATTTTTTAAGTAACTGAAATATTAAGGTACAGCTAGGGTAATTTCCGAATTGCCGTCCAGTTTCACATTATCGACCAAGTAAGATTGAGAGATTTATTTCAATATTTTACCTTATTTTTTATTTGGTATCCATGATACCTGCCAGAGCTATCATGGATACCAAATAAAAAGTAAGGTAAAATGTTGAAATAAATCTCTTAATCTTACTTTGACGATAATGTGAAACTGAACGTCAATTCGGAAATTACCCTATTCCCAATTTGGATATCCAATAAAGTATTTTTTTAATGTGTATATTTTAGTGTTTGATGTAATGGATAGGTCTTTTCAACATGCGGGGTGAGAGTTGTCTTCTTTCTGCCTTGTTAGGCAAGGTGAAATGAATGGCGATCTCTCATCCCTACAGTGGTCGGAGTCGTGCCCTGTTTGTTCGGGTCAACTCAAGCGATTCGCTTCAATTTCAGGGTACGGGTTCTGTTCACCGTGATTTTTAAACCAATAGTTAATTAATTCATATTTAATGCTCATAATGTCCACATCTTGCTTCGCTGTATATTTTCCTTGTGCATTAAATATATTTGTATGAACGTATGAAGTGTATAGATGTGTATATAGGTTTGAATGTACATTATACACAGTTTTCTCAATGTATAAATAAATATCAAATTTCAAATTTCAACAAATTGCACAGTCATCACTTGAATTTGCCCGATTTGCCAATGATGGCAACTGAAAGGGCTTGATTAGATTAGTTTTTATAATTTCTTGTTAAACTCTACTCGTGGTAAATATTTTACCCATGTAACAAATCTTTTCAATAAAAATATTATTATCATCATTATCATTAAATAGTACTTATATGATATACTCGATTGCAGTGGATATATATTTTGCGGACACACTGTATATAGGACTAAAAAATTATAATCCATATTTATTCTTCATATTATGGTAGAATCGCATCAATGAGGGTTTTTATGGATTCTGAAATAGAAATCAATGAAATCGCATACACTCACAAGAGATATTTTAAATGTAGCACTATATAAACAGTGTATTAACTTAAAATATTTAATTGTGCCATGCACAATCATTCAGATTTCTAGAGGTAAACCGTACAAGGTAATAACGAATAAATCAAAACAATCAATAATTAGGTAGGTATGAAACTATCAATAACTCAGAATAGTACAATAATTAGAAAATCCATATCTTAAATTCACAATATTAAACACACAGTAACACAAACACTTTTAAAACGAAGTGATGCAAACCGACTATATGATTAGCCAAAACACAGCTGACTATTACTAGTGATCTTATTCATTTTTACTGAACAGGCTTTTTAATAAAGAAATTAATTTCGACGATTTAGTCAACTAATCGAAACACACCAAATGTTAATGATTAGAATATACAATTATACATTGCATATACATATAAACAGTTAAAATAAATTTTAGACCTCTTAGTTTTATCAGATATACAATATTACATCATTACCTACAATTAATAGTTACAATTATAAATTCTTATAAAAAAATTCTAAAATTTTCCATCGTATTGTTATTTAACAAATTGGATTTCTTTATAATTATCAATATTTTTTATCAATATTAATAAATGTTTCAATAGTTATGTCATCTATAATTTCTACCTCACGGCGGATATTCCTCACGGCGGATATTCCTCACGGCGGATATTCCTCACGGCGAATTTTCCAACGGCGAAAATTCTGACGGCCAATTTTCCCACGGCAAAAATACCTAGAACCGTTAAATGACCTCTCTGGATTGATCACCTACTTATTTTTTGTTTTGTTCACAGGTTCGGTGTCCACATCTATCTCTGAGCTATACGAAGATGAAAAGAACTTTGATTTCTCTCTGTGCTACTTCTTTCATTGCTTTGACTCTGATAGCTTCTTACCACAATGATTCTACAACAAATTTGCTAACGTGAGTAATGGGTAGGATTGTGACAATAAGTGTTTAAAATCATAGATCTTAAGAATATCATAGACGAAACGAAATGAAATGGTATCGAATACTATATACCGCTGGTTTAGAACGATTAAATAGTCTTTAATTCAATCCGTCTATAATATTTTCAGGATCTATGCTTTTAAACGCATATTGTCACAACCTAGTAATGGGTATGGAGACAACAAATAGGACTTATATACTCAGCATTACGATATAAATCATTAGATGGTAAAGATCTACTAGGTGTTCCAAAAGTAGATACTCTTTTATTTGTTAATGACATATAAACTTGAAATACATTTCTAACAAATTTAAACATGTTCTATGTCAAAAAAGGCCCATGCGGTGCCTATATTTGGTCTTGAGATCTATTTTCTTAACAATATAGATCAATTAATGTACATCAATTAACCATCTATTGTGCAAAAGAAAACTGTACTTTCTGCAGTAACTGTTGCGCCCAGTATGAATAAATGATTTACATCCAGCAATTCAGTGAATTACTATCAGGAGACGTAAAATTCAGTTACTGTTTAACTGATTTAATAAATATTGATTTCTTCCTAAACTTAAAATAAATTAGCTTCTCCTTAATATTTAAAGTTTATTATAGAAAATAAAAAGAAGTATTAGATTTTTCTCAGCATCTTGCAAGCATTGGCCTCCGAAAAAATTGGATCTGCTCACCTCAGTTCTACGTGGTGCTAGAACGTTTAGATTAGTTACATTAAAGAAAAATCATGATGCCATACGACAATCATGGTATCTTTAGTCTGAGACTTTCTTAATTTAGAAGTGCCCAGAGATTTACAACAAATCTGATTTAGAGCAAGACAAATTCGAAAAATTTACACTATAGAATGGAATAGGTAATTTTTTTCAAATTATTTATTTCGAAAAAATAAATTTTACTAATTGAATAAATAAGTTTTTCTCTAAAGATAGAGATTCGAATATTGGTACTTGTGACACTATCACTGTACCATACCTATAGCTGAAAATTAGTGGGCATTTCACTTAAAGGTCCTCTCCACTCTAAATTAAAAAAATTCTGGTTCTACTTTAAATTTGTAGAGCTAAGGTTATATAACATATCGCAGTAAACAGAATTTAAATCGATCAAGTATTCTGTTCACAATTAATTATATAAGAAATATCCGCATTTCGTTTTTTCTCATTCAGAGATCCATAATTTCATTAAAAGAAAAAGCCCCCCATACTTGAGTTGGAAGTTCGTTCGTATATACATAGCGCATACTTATTCAAAATTTCAAATCACAGATCTGCGTTCAAATAGAAAGTGTATAAAAATTAACAGTTCTCAATATCGGAAAATGTTATAATATATGAAAATGATTAGTAAGAAATACTAAATTAGGTAATTGAATTCTTTATATAGATCCATTGTCTCAGAACTACACTATTACTATAAATATTAAAGTGAATCTTAGAATACCTACCGTAACTTACATGGATAAGGCGGATTATGGATACGCTAAGACCGGCCTAGCTGTGCTAGAGCCTATGTACCTATAATATTAAAGTTAGGTACCAGTAAATCTGAGTAAGGCAGAGTTTGCAACATAGTTTGAGTCAGCTTTAATTATTCCATACCTTACTTTACATCGTGTCTCAGTGTCTGCATGATATGTTGTTAAAAAATAGGTCATATGAATTAGCCTAAGCCCTAATGCATGCTGAATGATGGGAAATTGAACATCGGTCAAAAATGAAGTCATATAGATACAAAGTATAATATTAGACCAAAGCTCAATTGACTCAATTCTCCAAATTATAGTACATTTTAAGTTAATGTACGAATACCTAATAGGAGTGCTGTGGTATCACGCTGAAATGGAAATTCAATCAAATTAATCAAAAAACATTCATTAAGTAGGCAGGTGTCTATGTCAAGCATTTTTAGTTTGTTACAAAGTAACTCGATTAACACAAAGAACATCTTTAGTGACAATACGGTACCGGTAGCAATGATATCTATTGATATCTGTCAATCAGCTTTGTTATTGTTTTGATTTTGTCGGATCGTGTTAGCCTATCGAACAGGGGAGGGGGGCTTTTTCTTTGCTTGAAATTCAGAGGTGTAGTAGAAAGAACGAAAAAAAAAAATCTTAAATTACATATTATAATAAAACTATAGAACCAAATTTGAAATAGTTTGCTGTTTTATTATCAGTAACATTAGTTCTAATGCATAGAGAAATAAAAAAAATAGAGTGGAGGGGACCTTCGGTGTTCACAGATTATAACTAAATCTAAAATTATTTAAGACTTTCTATCCACAGAACTTTTTCTCCGGCTGGAAAATCTAAATTGAAGAATATCCTCTTCTGGAATGACGTGAGTGGGAGTACCTTATATACTTACAATTAACTCGAAATAATTAACATGAACAATCTAAAATCTATTTATAAACTATACATTTTTGGCATGAAATTTTTAAAAACTGTCACTTCCTGAATGGGCTGAACATTCACAATAAGCAGAAAGTGTGAATTTAAATGAATCATAAGCCAATCCGATTTGTAGTTATTTCTGACTGAATTATCACGACTTTCATGATAACAGCCATTTCCGAATATTATGACTTATGAGCATATTTAGGTTTCCTTACATGAAAGTAACTAACTCCTCTTGTCAATTTCCCCTATTTAGAAAGTGGAGGATAAGGAATTCTACTTCGGGTTAGGAAGACAGCCTCTGATCGATGCAGGGTGCCGTGTTTCAGAGTGTGTCACAACAAGAGATCGAACACTGCTAGAAACAGACGAAGTGGACGCAATTCTCTGGGGTTTGAGACCTAAGGATGATAGATCCATTCCTAAAATTCGGTGAGGTTTGATTATAGATTTTTAATTCAGATGTTTTTTTTATTTGCATTAGAATTCGATCAGATTGTAACATATGTACAGTTATCTGAAATTACTGTAGTTACATCAAATCCTTCATTGTTTACCGTAATTAAAACTATATGGAAGATTATTCTAATGAATTGACAACAATAATTTTTTTACATTAAATTTTTTGACCCTAACATCAAAATTAATTACGTGAAATAAGCACTTTTTCTTTTCTTTCTTTCTATGTTTTACAATCCCATTACAATATTATTATAATACATCACATCGCGAATAGTTAATTTTAAATAAATTATGTATTGCAGAAACCCTAGGATATACTACATCATGTACATGATGGAGCCACCTTACCATGCACCCGACATTTATGACCGGAAGGCCTTTTCCGTTTATCAAAGTGTCTTCAACTTAACCCTATCGTACAGGCGAGACTCTGACTTCTACAGACCGTAAGTAACAACTAAAGATAGTATTTTATCTTTCATCTAATTTTTGATAGAGGGGAACCTCTATCGAAGTACTTGGACACTCGCAGTAGCTACTTGTGTTAACCTTACTAATCCAGGCCTTGGATGTTCACTCACTAACCTATACTGGCTGGTTCGAGCGAACCAGCCAGTACAAGTTTTCAGTACTGACTGTTAACACTAAACTAATGTGTACCTACCAAATTTCAAGTAAAACAGTTTCACATATAAGGAAAAATAAGTACATAGGTATATAATACATTGGCAACTGAGAGAGCAGATCTGCGATTGGGTGGAATGTTCCCAATCACAGCTCACACATGTGTGTATACTCCATGAAAACGTGGACTGTAGTGTGATTAGAGACTAAACAAACTGTATTTCTACGTCGCCACACTTCACCACAATACAATTAATTTCATAATTTACGTGATTTACGCTGATTAACGCAGACACGTAGATAATTTTTAACTTTTGAATACAAAAATATATTTGGTATTTATGTAAAAACAAAGTCAAGAAAGGCCAGTAAATTTAAAGGAATGATATGAAGGAGATAAGTAATTTAAAAAGGATGTGCTTAGAAATCACACGTCAAACTCATTAGGGTTGAAATCATAACGAATCGACGTTTCGCTATAATATGAAAAAAACCTTCATTTGATATTTACACATTCATTAGTAAACACAAAAGAATAAAGATCAATTTAAAATTAATATGAAAAGCAAAGATTAGAAATATACATTACTCACCGAACATTGAGTAGGTATGAATGCTATATGGACGGGGTGAGGCAGTCGGTCAATGAGTGCATGTGCTACTAGCACAATCTTTGCAGCTGTTGGGCTGTGCGTAGGTATATTGTATCTTCTTAAATACATTCTATATGAAATTACCACTTTCTAATTTAAATAAAACTGAACGAAAACACTTCACTATCATTTTTTTAATGATTCAGTTCTTATGGGGCCACACTTCACAGATTTAGATCACCGAAACAGTTAACCATGAGAGTGCGTGACAATTGTACAGTGTACACCACACACATTAACCTTAAAATAAAACAGGCTTTGAATAGTTTGAGCATTGCATGCTTGAAACAAGCAATGACCCTCATATAATATAGTTGAATAATTCTCTTAATTTGAGTATTATGCCTGTGTCAACTTGTTTTTTGTCTAATCATGTGTAATTATGTGAAAAAAGGAAATTCATGATAAGACCGCATCTAAATCGGTTTCTAATTAAGGTTATAATAGCTTCCTTAGTTTGATCTCATAAACCAGCCATCAGGTAATTAAATGGAGTTTTATAATTTTATAGGTTTTGTTTACATTGTCGATGAATTAAAACACTTGTATAATGACAAAAAAATTTCCTCTGTGAGTTAACATCATTTCATATTTTGGATCTGTTCTATTTACATTCAACTTCGAAAGCATTTTCTGAAATTAGGAACTAGTTAATGAATTAGAATAAATGATCTTTGATAGTTTGTTTCAACCTAGGATTATAGAACTGTTCTACATACCTGCGTGTATCATGGAAAATTAAAATGATTATGTTCTGTACCCTTATGTTCTGTACTGTAGGTTAAATAATGATATATTTTCCTCTGTCGTATTTCATAACGTTTCATTTATTCTTATCTTATCTCTTACTTAATTCTTTACGATGTGCGAAGAATTTGTAATAGATTGTAAGCATTTTCAGAATTTTGCTTATAACCTTAAAAGCTTTAACTTCTAAAACCATTTTGTACTTTCTCATCAAAAATATTTTCTCTCCCTATTTAAGATACGGAATCACGATGAAGACTGACGAAATTCTCGAAGTCGCCAACATTTCCAGCATCATGAGAGCCAAGACGAAGAAGGTGGCCTGGTTTGTCTCCAACTGTCATTCCTCAAATGAACGAGACGTGTAAGTTGATAAGAAATATTTGTGCACCTTTATTGTACCTATATTGGCGTATGTCTTTTATTTATGAAGCAATTGTTGAAATATATATTGGGATATAATCTAAATATGTACAATCTACCTACTTTACATGGAATATGATTTTCAAGGTCTTTTTTTGAAAACTCCATAGTTTTACTATTGACTTGAAAATACTAACACCATTAATTTGATCTTGGATCAATATAGTTTGTCTGATGATAGGTATATTTTATTAAAATTTTTTACTCAATTGTTTATTATTGATTGGATGAGGTATACTTTTCTTTAATTGCTTGAATGAATTAAGTCCGCAAAAAAAGTTAAAACAACCATATGTACTTCTTTGTGAAATAAATGAGCAGTAAAGGGTTAAACTTAAAATAACTATAATAGTTTCGAATAAATTTCACAGTCCCCGGTAGCATTTTTTCTTGGGCCAATATTGGGACAACATTGGAAATTTTGGAACAATATTGGGACAACATTGGCCCGAGAATCATTGCTACCTGTGACTTAAATGTTTAAAACCCTCACGCCAATTTTCTTTCTAGAGTCTACTTTCTTTCATTTCTCGTCGTTTCTTTTTTCTTTTCACAGTTTGGCTAAATCTCTGAGTCGCTACATTAAGATAGACATTTACGGCAAATGTGGACCACTCGATTGCCCTCGTACCGAAGAACAAAAATGCTTCCATAACTTGGATAAAAACTACAAATTTTACCTATCTTTTGAAAATAGTTTATGTTTGGACTATGTTACTGAAAAACTATACAATATTTACCTGTTTAACGTTGTACCTATAGTTTATGGTTTAGGCTATGAGAATTTGGACCTACCTCCTCATTCATACATAGATGTTCTAGATTTTAAAAGTGTAAAGGAACTAGGTGATTATCTTAATTATTTGGATAAAAATGACACTGCCTATGTCGAATATTTTGAATGGAAGAAATATTATAGACTTCCTGATCGAAAAGAGACCTGGCAACAAAACTTTTGTTCAATCTGTGAATTTTTACATGGTGACACAGTCACAAAACGAAAAACGCTGGAGCTTAAAAAAACCACGACTCTTTCAGAAAAAAAGTCTGGAATCCAACTACCATCTCATCACATAAGAGATGCATTAGTAACTGGACCTACAAAATTATACAACGATATGTGGAATTGGTTCATGGAAGACGTTTGCATTTATCCCAAAAATAATCTTGATCTTCATAGATTCGTAAGAGATCTTGATGCAAATGGCAAACCGAACTATGAGTAGATGGTTATCGTCCAGCGGAAAGACCGGAGGTCTTACTTTTGCCCATATTTAACGTTAGGTATTTATTGTTGTCTGTTCGTAGTTGAAAATATTTGTTAAGCACATTATCCTTTTTCCAGTTTGAGTAAAAAGTATTGTATAATATCCCGTTGCCTAATTCTATTCATCGTTTGGATCATATACGAACAAATCAGAAGTTTTTATACTTTTATTTTCAACTTATTTCTTCACGGTGTGCCCAATAAGGTTATGTTTCTTCCAGCTAAAATTAAAAAAAAATATTGTAAACGGTGCATAAGGTTTTAGAGATACTGTCTCTACCGCATACGTTTCTATTGATAAAGTGTTCCAGGAATATATGTTTTTACTAATATTGATTTCTACGTAAAAACTTCTCTGATTGGTTGGCAAGAAGGAGGGGGCGGAGCACTAAAGCGCTAGTTCTCCGCTCCCTGTTGGCTCCTCCTCCCTGCATATAGTTTTAGTAGAACTGAATTGTTTTTCAAATAATAAAAACTTTGAAACTTTCAACATAGATGGCGGTTATGTAGTTTGTTGTATTCGCTAGTTTATTGTAATGCACACTTCAGGATTATTTAATGACCTGGTAGGGTGTCAATCTTCATAGCCAATCAGTGAGCAGGTAACCTTAGAACCAATATCATTAAAAACATATCCGCAAGGAATAATATTTTTAAAACTATATTTTAGTGGTAGAAATCTTATAATTTCTAACCTTATATTAGAGGTGCCACCCGTTCCTTCATTCTACATCATAGTAACTTTTACAGTAGTCATTTTACAGTGATTAATTTAACATCATTATTACTATATGGCGTGATAAAATTCTATCTAAATATAAGAAAAATAAATAATTACCTTAAATTTTGCACTTTGCACATTGCAAGCATCACGAACAAAAAGGAGTTTATTACTTCTTCACGTTAAGGATAATATCCAGTAAAATTATTTACGGAATGATTGAAGCTTCCACTGAGATGAAATCATCTGAGTCCATATTTACAAAATAGGGAGAGCAGCTACATGGAGCTATAGGGTGATATATTCTATAGGGCTCTACATTCCTTATTTATATTATCTCAAATAGCTATTGTAAACCCAACTTTAAATCGTATCTGCAAAGGTGTGTCGTTTGTTCTAAATTGAATACTCAGTATTTGAAAAATATTAATTCTTGGAATCTTCAGTGTTCGCCTTTTAGAGAAAATATTTAAATTTTTGTTTTTAAATAGGGTGAAGTTAAAATTACGAGATGTGTATTAAAACCACTTGGAAAGTGATGGAAAAACACATTAAAATATATTTATTGTGGAGAGAACACTCTTTTCTCTATCAAAAATATAATTAAATGATCCTATTAATTAATAACCGATTGAAATTTTTCAACCAGTGTTTAACTAAGATTTGGTAATTTTAACTTTATCCTCGTCTCTAAATCTAGAAGTTGGATAATTTTCTTGTGAAAACAGAAAATCAATTGGCCCCGTCCCGTAAACTCTTCATACCAGTGTCCCGGAAGAATGCCATCTAAATTCGGGATAAATTTGTTTAAAAGCATATTAACATGCGAGTATAACCGTAAATAACTTCATTTTATTTTCCTCCGTTTTAGTACAAAGTCAACAGAAAATTACTGAAAAATGCAACAGATGGGTATTAAAAAGTATTGCTATTTTGTAATTCTTATTTACCTCATGGATGGAATATTTTTAAATAAATGTTCAACCAAATGGAATAATGAGTTGATTTTCCTCTGATTTAAATGAAGCAACAACATACTATAAAATTACCTGAAAAAATATTTCAGAGAACAGTTAGGAAAAAACCATAAAAAAATTGTTTCTATTAACTATATATACATTATAAAGTGTAACCCACAAAAAAAGTGTACCTAACTTAGCATTAATACAAATATCGTATTTATTAGTAGTTAAAAAATGAGTTGAAGTAAATTTAAAAATTAGATTTTTTCCATGTATCCATTCTACCACCGTCATTGCTTAAGATTGTTCGTGTATGATATTGATATTAATTCAAACTTGGGTACACTTTTTTTCTGAGTCACCCTGTAGAGCGTGACGCAAAAAAGAGTGATGCAAGTAAATGCTTATAACCAGTATTGTGACAATATGCGTTTAAAAGCATAGATCCTAAAAATATTATAGAAAGATTGAATTAAAGACTATTCAATCGTTTTAAACCAGCGGAATATAGTATTCGATACCATTTCGTTTCGTCTCTGATGTTCTTAAGTTCTATGATTTTAAACGCATATTGTCACAAACCTACTTATAACTCAAAAAGTAGTACAATTAGAAAGATGAAATAAAAACCGCATCATAGAGTATTAAATAAAAAGTATCAGTTAGATGTACGATGCTGATTTATTGTAGTCTATGAAACTATAGTTAATGCTGAAAATATATAAATACTGATAAATGATAAGACATGTTTTTAGTCATTAAAATGATTTTGAACTTTTTTAGTATCAGATCTAAATCATAAAATTTGGGCTTCTGCCCAAATTTTTGGTTCTGCTTCGGAACCAAAGGCCATATCGCAGGCGTCAAAAGGAAATTAAATACAAGGGACTGGAAGAAGCAGTCAGAGAGGAAAGTGGCCCCATGAATAAAGTCACTTACCACCGTCGGTGACAATGCTCATGGATGCAGAAAAGCTACTCCGTGAATACAGTCACTTACCAAGGAATGTGACGAAACGGGACACAAGCACCGGTGGCTGCACTCACGGATGGAAGAGGAAAATGAAGAGGTGATAGTAAATAAAGCCTACGAGCCTACGTAACACAAAATCTAAGACCTCGTAGTTGAAGAGCATAACCCTAGCACTATCCTCTAAAACTGCAAGTAGCGTTAAAAAAATGATAAACATGGTAAAAATGAAAAAAGACAATCCATAATCCAAATTACAACAGTTCGAGGCCCAAGGGATGCCACCCCCCTTCTCTTCCATTCACCACAGACAGCTTCAGGATAGAGCCCCTGGGGGCCATACTATGCTAACAAAATTGATATTTATAAAGTATATAAGACTATATGTACACTTAAATTAAAGAGAACCTATACGAAAACAATGATTCTAATGTAATTAGGAAGATTCACACTTTATTCAAATAAACAAACTTTTAAAATATAAACAAGATAATGTAGAGTTTTAGCTACTATTATATGTGGTATAGGAAATGATTAAGGTACTTCATAGGGTGACAAGCACTCACATTCATTTTGGAGCTGCTACACATCAAGTGTATCAGAGAAAAATACACTCTACACTACCAATTCTGATGTGCGGTTACACACTGCAAATTCAAGACCACCCCATTCGATTCCTGTGTCATTTCAAACGAATTGTGAGGTATCACGTGATAGCCCTGAATACTGTGATTGGTTGGATATATGCTTCTGACTTGTGAAAAACATACACTGAGTGCTGTGACGTTTTCTTTTGTGCAGATTTAAATGATCATGTATGATCATTTGCCCGATAAAAAGGGTATATAGACGTTTCTTTGCATTTCTTTATTTTTCATTTTGTTCAATAGTGTTCCGACCTCTAGGCCGTCAGGATTAATTTAGAATAAGTATTTTTGCCTTCATCCGGTGTTCTGTAATTGTTCCCGCGTTTACTTTTAAACCTATAATTATAGATCTCATTATTAGTTTTGCTTTCGTGATGTTAAGACATTGTGTGATCCTAGTTAGTTATTGGAAAACGTGATTGGTGCTATGCTGACATGTTTACGTTCTCTTCAATAAAGAACTTTCGTTGTTGATAAAGTTCAATTAAGGTAAATTTGTTAATATTTCTTCTATGTCAACAGAATAATTTTAATAAGGATATATTCATAGAGTAGCTATACCTGATCCCGAGCAGAGTGATTGTATTTGATTGCCGATTGGGTGTTGTGCCGTCTGATTCGAGATAATTTATATTGTGTTCGGTGTTTCGGCCACCTTCCCTAGTAATAGTGTTGTTCTCGGTCCAATTCCATTTTTTTCTCTACTTCTAATTTCTTCATTTCTCTCTCCATTTTCAATTTGTTCTGTCTCTTCTTTCAATTTCTTCTCTACTTCCAGGTTTCTTGCTTTCTCTCTCTCTTGCTCCAAATTTATCATTCTCTCTTTCTCCAATTTCAATTTTTCTTCTGCTTCCAGCTCCATAGCTTTCTTCCTTTATCTTGCTTCTTAATTTCAGTCTCAAATTCCACCAATTGATTGTTGGTTCTACGGTAGCCTTCGAGGAGATCGCTCATCGACTGAATTTTTTTTTAATTATTTCTAATTATTGGAGAAAACTATATAATTAATAACTTTTCGTCACAAATTATGTAATTTTGTGATGTCATTTTGATATGACATATAAGAAAAATTGGTGGTAGGAACTTTGCCCAGTGGAATTATGACCGGCGGAATTCTCTTCGGCGGTAATATGCCAGTGTGGAGTTTTGCCAGGCGGATTATTAATTTCTAGATTTAAATTAGTAAATTGACACTTTTAAAATGTAACAAGCAATTTACACAAATATAAATATTTGTATTGTAACTTTAACATATTGTAACTTTCTTTAACACATTGTAACTTTAACAAGTTTTCTTTAACAAATGTTAAATATAAAAGATACCTTAAAGGATTTTATAGGAAATACTTTTTTGCTGCTTATAAAATCATTTTGTTGCCAAATACCGTCTTTGCAAGTGTGTATGTGTTCTAGTAATAATTAGCGAAAGGGACAATTACTATAATTAATTTTTAGCTATTCAACTTATTTAGGTATTATAATATAAATAGATTAACACTCCAACGAATAATTAAAATTAAATAAATCTTGTATCATCTACCTAAAAACGTAGAGTTGTAAATTTTAATTTATGAATTGATAGTAATGAATATCTTAAAAAACGTAATAAGTCCCACAGAATTCAATCATAGACATTCTACAAATGTGACTGAATAGAATTGCAAAATAATTAATGAGTTATTTAATTTTCTAAACATATTCAGTTTGTAAATAACCATTGAATTTTAGGTATAAATTTGTAATTTACATATTCAAGAAAACAAAAAGCAAACAATTAACAATGAATGACACAAATAAAACTAAAAACTGGAAAAACTTTATTGAATAATAGTTTAGGCAATTTTCTGTATACGTGCGTCAGTGTTCATGACGGCTAAATTATTAGTTAACTTTTTGTATCCAGTAAATCGTGGCCGGAAAATTCCACTACGGAAAGTTTCCTCACGGAAAGTTCCACCAGGAAGAATCCACTGCGGAAGATTCCACCGGCGTTAAATGCAAGATGTGGAAAATTCCATCATGGAAGATTCCACCATTTAAAAAAAGATGTACAAATGAATAGTATAAACAATAAGTTTATTTTAGAATGTATTTCTAAGTCTAGGTAATTGATAATTATAAAATTATGAATGAACAAATCTTCCTTTTAAATATAAAACAATTGATAATTCTTCCATCATATAGGCATTAAATATTTAACTGGTTAATCGTGACAGAATATGACACTGGTATTGGAACACCAACCTGTGGCAACACTGTTAAATTGAGCTTCTTGAATATATCAACAGAAACACTAAGTTCAGATTTTGATGCTTGATACAAAATAATTGTTTTAGGTTTCATTATTGAAAAGGTTAATATTAAGCAGCAATACTGTATGACAAACATGTTTTTAAAGTCTATTTCTTTAGAGTCAATTTAAATCAGAGACCCGCTGAACCGAATTTATATTAAGATGTTGCATTTCAAAAGAAACTCAATACGTATTATGATTTATATATCTTATGTGAGTTTTGAACTTATAATTTTTATTCGTGTCTGTGGTTTGAGATAGAAGCTAGTTAATGTACCGCAATACTAATTAAACATCATATTTCAGTAAGTGTCAAGTTTACCTATTAATTCTACCTTTTATCATCACTGATTTAAATTTACATTTAATATTGGTACATTTAAAACTAGGGTAATATATAATATTTATAAATTGAAAATCATATTACAAACAAAATATGTATCTTTAATTTCAGTTTCAACATATTTATGTTTAAAGGAGAATCAAACGGAATCTAAATTGTTGGTCACTGGGGCAGTGGAACTTTTTTGTTGAATTTACACTATTTAAATTTTTTCAAAAATTGAATTGATTCATATTTAAAAGACAGATTGATTTGTCTATTATTTCGTATGTTCTCATTATTAGCTTATCTTTTAGGCCTTCACTTAAAATAACATATTCTTATAATTTCTTCCCTTTTCAACAAATAAAATGTTGTTCGGTTACCACCAAAAACACATATCTCCTTGAATCAGTTTTATTAAATTTTAAACCTTTTGTAAATGAAATCCAGTATCATGCGGTGGAATATTCCGTGGTGGAACTTACCAGCAGTGGAACTTTCCTAGTGGAATTTTCCGTGGTGGAATTTTCCGCGGGGAAATTTACCTAGAACCCCGGTAAATTCTCCCGCGGAAAGGTCCACCAGCGTTAAACTGACAGAAGTGAAAAAATTTCACCATGGAAGATTCCACAATTTTGAATAAAAAAAAATACACACATTAATTGTCTAAGATTCAATGGAATTTATAAGGATAGGTTAGCGGTTCAGTTTGGGGCTCGGGGTTGACCCCAACTCTCGGTGATGTTCGGTAGTGAAAAATGTAAACTTTAAGTAATGCATAATAAATGCAATCAATTTCTTATCATGAGCGATACTTGAAACTATATTAATAATTTTAAAGCCATTTAACTAATAAAATGTTTCGGGTTGCCACTAAAAAATAAGTATTTTATAAATCAGATTTCTATAATGTTATACTTGATCTAAATGAAATTATTATTATGCGGTGAAATTTCCCTGTGGTGGAATTTTCCGCGGGGGAATTTATATGTGGAACCTAATTCTAAATCTGCTCTACCTAATTAGTTTTTAAAAACAAACGGAAAAATTATACCATAATAATCATCTTGAAAAATATTAGAATAGATGGGTTCAACTATATTCAACGTTAAAGCAAATTTCAACTCGATTTTATAAACAAATTCAATTTAACGATTCAAAAACATTTTCAGTTACTACATAAAAAGGCGAAAGTTCCAATTTACCGTAGATATGACTCTCTCAACAAATGGACTGGAATCGAAGATTGGTAGAAGAGTTCAATCACTTTTCAATCGTCCGTTAATTTTATTAAATAGTCTCCATTTTGTTTCAACTATATCACATAATCTGTTTGAAATTAAAATGTTCTATACACTTCAGCAATCTAATCTCTCCAATTGGGAGAAAGGTCAAAAAAGGGAATTTTTTTATGAAAGATTGATCCTCTCTCCACATTTTTTCCATATCCATTCTTTTCTTTTTCTCATTTTCCAATTTCATTTCTGCCACTATCCTAGCAACAAGGATTTATCCTTTGGATATTAGGGGAATATCCCAGGAATAAATCTTTCTTCTCTCATGATATTGTGACATCATGTCATAATCATTACGTCTTAAGAGTAGGGTTATAAATAGAGGTAGCTAGCTCCATAGTAAATAAATAGAGAAGTATACCAAGTTCAATATTGAAACATCCGAAAATATTATGAGTGACGTCACACAAAATATTTTCCATTTGTTTCTAAAGAAATGTGCTATTATTCAGTTAAATGTGCATTTTCATGGAAATTAACTTACATTAATTTGTCTTTATCACGTTTTACACTCTATTCACTTATAATATTCACTTAATAATAATTACAATATTTGAGAGGGCTCTATGCGTCGCCATTTGTTTACATCGTTTCTGAAGAATGGATCAAGTTCATCGTCAGCATGAATTCGAAATTTAGCATACTACTCTATTTATTTACTATGGCTAACTCTGTCATTTAGTCCACGAGGTGCCGCTTGGTATACTTCTCTATTTATTTACTATGGAGCTAGCTACCTCTGTTTCCGACACTTTTTCTGCCAAACTTTGACAAAAGGTTGCATTCGTCGAAATAAACACTTTTTATTCCCTGAAGGTATGGTCTAAAATGCTTAGATAAAGAGTTACAAGGTTACGAAAGTAGTATCTGTACCATTAATTATTATTAGTTAACGTCATTTTTTTAGCGTTGCGATAAGAAATAAAACATTTTTAACAGTAATTATTAGGACAAGAAACTTAATCTTAAATTGAGTTACATGTTTGCAAAATGTGTTCAACTGCCTCACATTTGTTGCGATGCAGGCGTTCAAACGTTTGTCCAATGATTGGCGTACAAGAGCAAAGACACCAGGAGTTTCACGAATCCTTGCGGGACAAACGTTGAACGCTTGCATCGCAACAAATGGGCGGCAAATTGAACACAGTTTGTAAACATGTAAACTAATTTAAGATTATGTTTCTTGTGCTCATAATAATTACTGTTAAAAATGTTTCGTTTCTTATCGCAACATTAAAAAAAATAATGTTAACTAATAATATTAATAAATGGTACAGATACTACTTTCCTAACTTTGTAACTCTTTAACTAAGCATTTTAGACCACACCTTCATAGAATATTATTTCGACGAATGCAACCTTATGTTAAAGTTTGGCTACAAAAGTGTCTGACACTCTGTATAATAGATATTTAGCTAAACCTTAAAACGTCAGGGGAAGGTGGTCAACAATGTGATAAAAAACACAGAAAGATAGATATTCCATTTACTATAGGCAAAATATGAAAAACGAAAAATCCATGTGTAATATAGATATTTCTTTATAAAATGAAACTAACTGTAATGTTATCACATACTCTGTTGACTAGAAAAAAACGAATTATCTCTTTGTGTTGCCCCACACTTTGTTGGTTCATGTAATATCAGTCAGGTAATCTGGCTTCACAGATGCTTTGTCAGGAACATTTGGAAAATGAAATTAATTTCACTTGAATCTTCGTCTAACATCAATAATTCGTATTCATCTTTTTCATCCTTTGGCTTAGTAAATTTCACCAACAGAGTACGTTTTAGAATTCCCATCAAACTCAACAAGAATATAAATCTTCATTTCCACCGTTTTCCGTAGATGTTCAAATTCATCAATTGAGCATATATATGTAGATTAAGAGTTCGGTACCTTACCAAGAACAAGAGTAATGCCATCTACGGATACTTTACGACATGATTTCGAAGGCCTTATCTTTTTAATGGCACCGGCAAAAAGCACCTCTTTTTCTTATGTATCCGTTGCAATCATGCTGCGTCTTTTTCTCATATTATGAGAATTTTTTTATATGCTGTGCTTTGTGATGACCTCAGATTGCTAAAGCCTTTGATCATGGTCGAAATTCCTGCTAGAGCTGGAAGTTCTGTTTCTACAAAAAGCCCCGAAGCTACAGTTCACGTTATTGTATCAAAGATAGATATTTATTGATTCACATGGAATTATTAGACAGTTTGGTTAACAATAAGGTACTGTCCCATTGTTCACCAAATATGCTGTCCCAATGGAATTTGGAAACAAATTCTTTCATATGATCATATTGTACATATTACTTAACATTATAGAGTATTGCCGTAAGCATTATATTTTAAATGAACAAATTTCTAACAAATAAAGAAAATACGAAAAATTTAGTTTTCTCACCTCTAAAACACGTTTTCGGTTTTACGCAGAGCTGACTGCACCCCAACCGCTGAATGCAATGCGAGTGAATGCACTGAAGTGTGACTATTTTACCACTAATATGTTGTTAAAAATTACCGTTAATGAAAAAGTTACTAGGAATGTCCTTTTGTTCACAGTGTCTGTGAAATTGGAGATAATTAAAAAAAATGCATAAAAAGACGCCTTACAATGTCCCAAATCTTGTGTATAAATATTAGGTATGAAAGTTGTCTGCAAGTGCTTCGAAAAGGGGGAGGGGGGAGAAATCTAGGGGAAGCAGAATTGGAGGGAGGTGAAAAATACTGTAATATAAAGGTATGTTATGAAGTAGTATTTGTTTGTTTCTAGTATTTTTCATGTAATCAATATAATACTGCTTTTATAAAATAATATAAAAAAAATCGAAAATTGGCCGTTCTGAACACCATTGATTGGAATGGGGGGATTTAAAAAAAATATATTCAATAAAAAATTGTCTATTTTTATGGTTGAGGCTGAGAAAATCAAGCATCTCAAAAAAATAAAGTAAAGAAGAATTTATAGTGTTCTCTTTATACACCTATTAGATAGGAATGCTACTGATAACTATATACGTTATAAAGCTTATAGAAATCTATTAATCTACAATCCAGATGAGAATATTACATGGGTGTAGAGATGATTAGAAGTAATAATTAGTATATCACATTCTGTGATTAGGATTTCACATTATGGAACAAACAGGTACTGGTTTTTCTATCACGCGTGGCCCCATATTTTTGTGCATCTCCAATTCTCTCTCAAATGCTTCGTTCTTCTGTCTCTCCAGTTTTACTGCCATATCTGCCTCCACTTTCTGTACTTTCTTTTCTGCCTCCACTTTATCTTTCTCTCTTCTCTCTTCTTCCAATTCCCTCTCTACCATCAGTTTTTCATCTTTCTCTCTCTCCAATTCGATTCTGTTTAGTCTGTCCATTTCCTTCATTTCTGCTTCCACTTTTTCTTTCCTCTTTCTCTCTTCTTCCAATTTTTTCTCTGCCATCTCTTTTTCATGTTTCTCTCGGTCCAATTCCTTTTTTTTCTCTATTTCTAATTTCTTCATTTCTCCCTCCATTTTCAATTTGTTCTGTCTTTCTTCTTCCAATTTCTTCTCTATTTCCAGGTTTCTTGCCTTCTCTCTCTCTTGCTCCAACTTTATCATTCTTTCTTTCTCCAATTTCAATTTTTCCTCTGCTTCCAGCTTCATAGCTTTCCTCCTTTCCTCTTGCTTCTTAATTTCAGTCTCAAATTCCACCAATTGATTGTTGGTTCTACGGTAGTCTTCGAGGAGATCGCTCATCCACTGAAAAAATAGAATTTCAAATTATGTCTAATTATTGATGGCATTGAGAAAAATATAAAATACATAAGTTTCCGTCAAAAATAAGGAGGGACAATGTAAACACTGCTTAAGCCGTGTTTTAAGGTCACAAGTTATCAACCTAGCGATTATCCGGGGACCAGGATTAAAAATGTTTGTGTATTCATGGACCAAATGATCGTTTTGACTTGTGAGAAGACAGATCCTCTGTCATAGGGGTAGCCATAACAATGTAGACTTCTGTGGGTAGTTTGATGACAATCGTGCTCCTAACTTGTGGAGGTACTACTACAGTTTAGCGAAAGCAATACTGACTATAGGATGCTTCGAAATTATTTTTAGATTGTGAGTTATTGAGTTATAAATGAACTTGATCTTAATCTTTGACCGAATCGCTCCTAAAATTCTACCAGATGGTTCTTGGACATTGCCCAATCGTCCCATCAAATTTCGAACAATTTGGTTGAATACTTTTTGAGTTATTGAGTTACAAACGGCCTTGACCTTTATCTTTGACCTCTGATCCAATCACTCCCATACTATAATACGATATAGTTTCATTCGCACTATATTTCAATATCAAAAGATAATTCACCAATTGGTCTGTAAGTAGTCATAAGTTTTTTCTAATTGGTATCTTTTCACATTACTACAAAAAGGTGGAGATTATCCTATGCAACGGTGTCAAATCTCAAAATATTGACTGAAAACCCCACAGTGTTTGCTTTAAAAATTGAAACTGATCTCGTTATTTTTTTCTGCGATGGTACTTAATAGGATATGATAGTCATAAATACAATAAAACCATCGATATGCAGGTCATAATTTTGGTTTCGATACTGTGAGGATATTTTAACAATGTTAACTTACTTTTAAATCTAGTTAGTAATTAAACTAACTGTTGCTTCGGACGAACCAGCTCTAATGAAAAAGTAACACATATCTTTAATTTTGATCTAATTTGGAAGCTATACACCATTAGACAATAAATGATGTGATAAATCGTAAGATATTCATATTATGAGCATTTATCAGAATAAATTAGAGATGTACGTACTAGTGTGTTTGAAAACATAAGCAAGAACGTCTCGTTACAATAACTTAATAAGATAATTGTAACCTTTAGGTCCCTTTCATACTTCATTTCTTAACGCCGCCTTTAAAAAATGCTCTTGGCAAAAGTTTAGCTACAATTGATTTTAACGAAGCCCTTCACACTTGCGTTAGAAAAAAAATGTTGTTAAAAAAGAAACGCAAGTGTGAAGGGCTCCGTTAAAATCAGTTGCATCTAATCTTTTTGCAATGAGCATTTTTTTAAAGGCGGCGTTGAGAAACGCGACTGTGAAGGGGGCCTTAGCGTCGTGCGCTTAAATTGAAAACACTGAGCTTCGTACAGAGCGGCTAACCCCGTTCATATCACAGAAACACATGAGAGACATTTGTTTCATAACTTTGCTTGCTTCTTGGTTCTTATTTTTTTTAGTTCTGATGACTAGATTAGTAGGGTTATTGGGAGAAAATTAGAGTCATGTTATGCGTCTCATTGTAAATAATTCCTATCATTAATGATATATTTAAGGAAATTGAAATCTCTATAAGAAAAATAGTCGTTGTTTTATAGTTATCATGATTTATGTACTTAAAATATAAGTCTATGGTTGTTTGTTGTATTGTTACACGAAGGATTCAGAAAGCTTGAAAAATAAACTTGCCGAGCTAATTGATTCAAGAAATTAAGTCATATTTATAAACTTACTTTTTCAAGAGAATTCTGGTAATCCTTAAAGATCCCTTTTCTCATCTCGCCAATTTTATTTTTCTGGACATAAACTTCCATGGCTTCTTTCACAGACTTGAGGTGCCAATTCTCCAGTTTATCGGGTGACACAGAGATTTTGAAGTCGCCAACAAAAGTCTGCATGCTCATTTTATACTTTTCCAAAGCTGCACCACTTGCAGTTTCACTGGATGCTCGAGCAGCAGCCTAGATAGGGAAAAAATTGGTATAGAACTTCATTCAACAAATTGAAGATGCTATTGGAAGAATGATTGACTTAGATTCACTCAATTAGAATAGAACTTAAATTCTCATGAATTTACCGATTTATTGCTAAGAAATCAGTTACAACTTATTTGTCTAACTTGCCTCAGCGAATGCAAATGGTTCTGGCAAATTCAATTTTTTGATCATGGTTACGAAGTTCTTGAATAAATCAAAGAGTTGCTGTCCACTCATCACCTCCCCTTTGAACTTTTTTTTAACAAGATTGTCTGGATGCAAGAGACTGGGAACCAGTTCGCGAAGGTGTTCTTGGAACTCCAAATCCATCTCTAAAAAAAAACAATAATAACATCAATCATCATTCAGTTGTATTTTTAACAAAAAACCTAAACTAACCCAAAAGTTGTACAGACTATTTTTTCCTTACTCCGGAGTCTTTGTGACACCTAATATTACAAACCTTCACGGTATACAACAGTCTTAATATCTACATGTCAGCATGTGTAATATACAACCAGCTAT
This sequence comes from Caprella mutica, assembly GCA_947561585.1. Lineage (NCBI taxonomy): Eukaryota > Metazoa > Arthropoda > Malacostraca > Amphipoda > Caprellidae > Caprella > Caprella mutica. The sequence continues at coordinate 87,405 of CANNZV010002258.1, forward strand.
TTCTTATGTTTCTAAAGTTTGTTAACTTAATTTGATTTTCAAATTATTTATAAGTTTGCACATGTGTTACCTGTCTATAAATTTAAAATGATAAAGAGAATGTGAATTCAGCTCCGAAACAATTTTCGAATTTTTTTTCCCAATAATCTATTCCAAGTAGGAGATAGGTTCAAATAAACAGTCAAACCTTCAAACTCTTATCACAATATCATATATTTTTGTGATAAATGGCAGATATTTCAGAAATGTCAGGACAAACAAAAAAACATTAATAGTTTTTCTGCATCGTTTGGAAAAAATAAGTTTCAGTTATTGCAAAGGCCATTCCAATTCACTGTATTATTTAGAATTATACAATGTACATCCTATAATATTTTTCTCTAACCATATGTATTAGAGGTAAAGCTCGTACAAAGTGTCCACTATGCCGATCAATGGACGCTATGCTCGACTGAGGTTTTACATTAGTTGGGAATTCAAACTTTGCAAGATTTCTTTAACAGCATTTCAAAGAAAGACTTATCTTTTAACAGCGTTTCACAGAAACAATCTCAAATTATCATTCAATGAAAATTCTAATTGAAGTCCACTAATATTCATATAACTAAGATATATAAATGTTCGAATAGAAAGATAGGGCTGTCGCTTACAGTATTTTATAGAATATGATAAAGGATCATATTTTTAACTTCACTTACATAGATATCTATGCACATACATCCAAACTAATATACATAGCATAATAAATAATTTCATTTCCTGATTCTTATTTTTTGTTTGGTATAAATAATATAGTATATATTATAGTTACACTTCTTTCTAATTTCTAAAGAAATTTTCTAATGAAAGTAAATGTTGCGGAAAAAGTAAGAAAAACATTAAACTACTGAAACTCTGAAAAAACAATACATTAAGTTTTTATAGTAAATAGTAATCTGAATGTGAATAATGTTTAACTAGATAGTTGGTAGACGAATAAAAAAGGTAGTTGTAGCGAGCTGTAGTCCGGTAGAACGAACAAGAGGTGTCCGTGTAAAGATCACCCTCCGTACGACCTCTACCTGTACTGTTTATATAGTATTTGCAACTTATACCATTTCTGTTCTTTGGATATTCAGATGTTTCACAAAGCCAATTAATGGGTCTCTTTTTGTAATAGGTAAATATAATAATCTGTATATAATAATTTTTAGAAAAATAAAATAGAAAGTGGCACCTTCATGTAGAAGTTTTAAGTAGATCGGAACACGGCCATGTTTGTTTTCAATTAGGAATGTTTAGGTGCAACTATTAATATGTATGCGTAAAGTAGGTACTGAATTTTGTATATTGGAATTAGGATTGAAAATATTTTACATAAATATAGAAGCTTTATAAAGTTTGAAAAAAATCATTATACCTACACTACCTATAACCAAGCCTTGAATCAGTATCTATTCAAATAAACATGTGGTGATATAGTGGCACAACTACTTAATTGAGACAAAAACACAATATTTTCCATGAAATCTCCATATTTCAGAAGAATATCACAAACGAATATAAGATTATGAATCATTCAGAAAATAGTACTAGATTTTTAAGTTGCCGTTCAAAACTCACCGTCAAGCCTTCCTGCAAAGTTTGCATCTTTGTTCACTTTAGAACCAGGATGTGGCATGAGGTAACAATTGATATCCGAGAAACATTTCTTGATATCTTTTCTTGTCTCCTGTTGCGTCATTGCTTGTTCAGGATCAACCTGTAGATTCAGAAGAAGTTTAATAAAAAGAGAGATATTGTTTTATGAATCTAGTCATAATATTTGATCTAGAAATAATTTGTGAAGCAATTTTATTTTTGAATAATAGTACTGGAAACAGTATTATTTTTAGCCCAACATGGAAGTTTTTCAATAAAGAATTCGAGTAGGGGAGGGTGGTCATCAATGGGACACTGGGAACAATGGGACATGCTGAATAACCTTTTTATTTGAGGGTAATTTTTAACAAAATCTTAGTGGTAAATTAAGCATACTTCAGTGCATTCACTCGCATTGCATTCAGCGGTTGGGGTGCAGTCAGCCCTGTGTAAAAGCGAAAACGTGTTTTAGGGGTGATAAAACTAAATATTTCGTACTTTGTTTCAATTGTTATAAATTTGTAAATTTAACATATAATGCTTACGGCATTTTTACATGATATTAAGTAATATGTAAAATATGATCATTTGAAAGGATTGCCTCTATACTTTTGTAGTTGAGCCGCTATACCCATATGTTTTCAAAATGGCGTCATGGTGATCATTGGGACAGAAAATTTGGTTAACAATGGGACAGTGCTCTATTGTCAACCAAACTGTCTAGTTACTCCATATGAATCAATATATCTATTTTTTTGATACAATAACTTGAACTGTAGCTTCAGAGCTTCTTGTAGAAACAGAGCTTCCAGCTGAAGCGGGACTTTCGATCATGTTCAAGGGCTTTAGCAATCTGAGGTCATCACAAAGCACTGCATAGAAAACAAATTTCACTAATAAAAGAAAAAGACGCAGCATGATTGCAACGGATACACCAGAGAAAGAAGAGCTTTTTGCTGGTGCCACTAAGGATAAGGCCTTCGAAATCACTTCATAAAGTATCTGACGTAGATGGCCTGTGAACTATTGTTCTTGGTCTGGTATATAACTCCTAATCTAACTGATCCATTCGTCTGAAGAACTCAAATCTCCACCGAAAATGTTGAAAATGAAGATTTATGCACTTGAAGAATTTGAGGCGACTTCTAAAACGTATTCTGTTGGCCAAAAGCATGAAAAAGATAAATACGAAATATTGATGTTAGGCGAAGATTCAAGTGCAATGAGCTTAATTTTCCAAATGTTCCTGACATGGCTTCGGTGAAGTTAGAGGACATTAAACTGATATTATATGAACTAACTAAGTGTGGGACAACATAAAGAGATAATTCGAACTTGAAATTTTACCATAACCTCAACAATATACAAGTTTGATAAACTGTACCATCGTTCACCAGGGCATGTCCCATTGTTCACCAGCGCTGTTATACAATGGGACAATTTTTTTTGTTTTTTATTTAATTTTTTTCTAGTCAACAGAATATGTGATAGCATTCGAGTTGGTTTCATTTTATAAAGGAATATCTATATTACACATGGATTTTTTATTTTTCATATTATGCCCATAGTAAATGAAATATAAATCTTTCTGTGTTTTTTGTCCCATTGATGACCACCCTCCCCTACAGTAGAAGTAGAAGAATCAGTTAATCACTAATATACTATGATTATTTTGTTCTTATTAATAGTGACTATTGATGATGAATATAATTTGAGAATTTTTGTAGAGTTACTTAAGTTTTTGGACAACTTTGTCATCAACTGGCTTTTATTTCCAACAGCATTACTTGAAATGTAGGGTATATAACAGTGGGTTTATTTAATTATGTAAACTATGGTTTGTTGATTATTAGTTATGATGATGAATATATCAAATGTTTACAGAGAAAATCCGATATTTCTATGTGATATTAAAGGTATCAAACGATATTTCAGATGAAAGACAATTTAAAAACGAATTAATATCGTCTAACCTTCAATACTGAATTCAATAGAGTCTGTCCACCTCCATAGCCATACTCCAAGTCATTGGGAAACTCCCAGTCTCTCACTAATAGTAAGACAGATTGGAAGGCTTGGGAAGAACCACATGCTTCGGCAACACTCTTCCCGTATACCATGAAGGTTTGGAGATCAGAAAGGTGATTCTCCTGAATGTTGCTGGTGAGGTTGTAGACGAGAAGGGACGAAAACATCGCAGTTAGAGCAAAAACTACTGTCGATTCCTGGAAATATTCAACTTGTGTTAGAAGAGAACACAAGTAACAACAAAAAACATATAAGAAGAATATGTATTTTTCTTCACCTTGTTTGATGCTTGAGGATCGAAAGTGCCTTGCGAGTCAACAAAAATGATTCCCACCTATAATGAAAAATGTACAAATAAAAGAATTTAAAAAATATAACAATTCATCTCTTTATAATGCTAGAAATATTAAACTTAAGATTTTAACTGAATGAAAGTCTACTTGGGTAAATTCTTACTTCTTCTCCTTTTCCATTTTTACATATGAGAGGCTTGCTCCATGCCATAATGCCTGTAGTTTCTCTTGTCCTTCCTTGTTTCCAAGTAAACCCATTTATAGGTTTTGCACCTTCATCCAGCCAATCGTCTGAATCCTGAATAGGAGAATGATAATATTTTTTACTGTGATGTAGACAGATATAGTGAATGTAATTACAGTACAGTCCATCAGGCAAGACTAACATTCAATGTGTACTTACTATGTTTAGGCAGTACCTCCGGAAAAAGTTCATGAGGAAACTCTTTCCTTTTCTGAATGCCCCAGCAATTGCCACAACACACACGGGCTTGTCTTTAACTTCAGGACACAGTAAAAGAGAACTGAGTGCCTCTTCTTGCAGCACAAAAGGACCATTTCTCTTCTCTTGTATGATTAAAGGGATAGGTTTACCAGCTTCAAATGATGCCATTTTGACTTTTATCTGTAAAGAAATATAAATTAAATTATTAGTATCATATCAGTAGATTCATTACATTGAAAAACAAAAAAAAATATATATTTTTATCAAGAGCAATACAATCATCACTATTAGTCATATTATTTTTTCACCACGTAGGTATAAACATCTGTAAGTAAAATATCCGTTGGATTTGCAACCTCAGTAGGTAGGTAGTAAATTAGTTTGTGATGTACTTATCATTGAAATAAATTAACTGTAAATAATTTACCTAACTGTAATGACTCAGATAATAGTTGTAGTTAGTAGTTACCTCTATTCAATAATTATTTATTAACATCAAATGACAGAAAATATAAATATAATGCGTATAATAACAATATATAAAAATCAGTCATTTCGACTGCCTAGTAGTACTAGTAGTGTCAAATGTGTGTTACTAGTAATGGTGACAGGTAAACTCTAAACTCATTTAACAATGAACTTCAATATTGGCAACTTGCCTCTCAACTAATCCTTGTAGAGATTATGGTTCACTATATTAGTTTTAGTTCCCGAATAAACATTCAAGTCAATAAAGTTTACCTGCAATGAAACAAGTTTTTTAAATATTTATTCTTCGGTCAATAATAGTTTTGTAGTCTAATCTTCATTCTAACTAACTTCTAACAATTTAGGGCTACTTGTTTAATAGATGATGAATGCTATTTAGTTAAAAGTTACTGATTATTTCATTAAATTACTTAATTCACTAACAAAGGTCAATAATTTTTTACAATTTAAATCAAATAATTGTGAATTGCTTTTCAACGGAGTTAAATTATTTAATATGATGTCATGTTCATCTAATTATTGTTTAGTACCTATAGTAGTTTTTCATTAACTTTATAAAAGAGCCATTAAGAGACAAATACAGATCAAGTGTCACGTCCTTTCGTTATCTCATAAACATAGTGCAAAGAACGTTCTAGGTATGGTTCGAGGTCAATACGCCGAAAACACTTTGTGCGACGAATGTGTTTTCGGCGAAAGTGTTTTCGGCGAATGGACCGGTCACCTTTAGGTATATGTAGCATATAAATATGCGTGTTATATTAACTAAAACACTATTTTCTCTGAAAATGCAGTGGTTTCATCTGAAACATTTAATGTTCATCTATCATTATTATCCAAACTAAAGAAACCAGTAAAGTGTTCTGAACTGTTCTCCAAGAATTTCATCGATTATGCCTTCTGTTTTCAACAAATTACATGCAATTATAGAAGGAAATTAATGTTGAAAATGTACCGTATTCTACAGACAAGGTGTAGAGGGTATCATTGAGAAAATTCAAATGTGACTCAAGTCAATTGAAATTTTATCCCTGTACTCAAAATATACTGATATTCATAATACGCCAGTTTTTAACGTACTTGGGAAAATCTCATAATTTTATGTTTTTTTTATTTCGTAAATAGCTACCTAGTACCCTTCTAGAGATTTGTATGAAATATCAGAGCTGTAGGGTCACTATAATCCACTGGGGGGAGAGAGAAAGGAACGGGGGTGAGGGGAGGATTGGGGTCGCGGTAGATGCTTTATACACTCCTTTTCAGCCACTAATAATTCGTAATAATTTATTATCTCGCCATATCTGGTATAGTTCTTGCTACTGAGACCACACACAATAGCTATTGGCTGCCATACCGATCAGTGGAACTCGATATCTCATAAGGGGAAAATGTTAAGCGTCACAGCGCAGCCAGGTACACAGCAACTTTGAATGCTCTTTTATGGCACTTCTCAAAACCGACAAATCTTGGTATTCAAAAGCCTAAGGCTTTTACAATTTTGAAGCTACATAATTAGGTTTTATTACATTCGATTTTTCAGGATTTTTTCTAGAGATTTCAAACATTTTTTTTTGATTTTCAAATTAGTTTTAGAGATATTAAATTTTGAAAAATATTTTTTTTTCGATTTTTTTTTCACGAAAAAATCAATATTTCGAAAACCAATTCGAAAACAAAAAAACATGGATAGACAGCTCTAGAGAATTCGGTGGAGAATCTAATGCAAAAAACTCCAATGCCGTAGCTTCAGAATTGTAGAAGCCTTAGGCTTTTTTGGAATTGGATCGAAATACATTCGAAATTTGAATAACTCGTTTTCTATAGGTCTAATCGAAAAAATGCCACGAACAAAAACGATAGAGAATTCAAAACTAAGTACGATCTCCTTAAAAAAAATCGTAATAAGCAGATACATATTTACACTGTACAAATAAATGATTATTTCCTTTTTAAAATGAAACTGCAGTATATCATAACAACACCCCCGTCAAAAAACCCCGGTGCAAAAAATAGGGGTTGGCAGGCAGAAATAATTCATTGAATGTTTTGTCTAGGATTAAATCCCAGCTGTCAAAACCCCCTGTGTAGAAAACCCATGCAATATAAAACCGTGTAATAAAAATAAAGAAAACCGTTAAAACTCTCGGTGCAAAAAAGAAAAATAACACTTCTTGTACTAAAATTCAACTACCAAATTTAAAATACATTGCAAATAACAAGAAGTACGTAGTTTTTGCAATTGATATGTGTATTACCATTGTCATTACTATTGATATTTAACTTTATTTATTAAATTTAAACAAATTTTTGTAAACGTATTTTTGCAAAACTTCAATTCTCAGATATAGTGAAACTGGCTATAAATTATGAATTAATATTAATAATTCCTATATTCCCATAATAAAATTTATGGCTTGGAAAACATCATAAATAAATTGAGCAAATAAGTTTACTGCTGTCTATTATGTAGGTGTGTTTAGAATTTATTCATTTATGCGTATTTTTCCATTTATGTATGTATTATACATTTATTTATTCATATTCAAAATATGAGATACATCTACAGTATATTAATAACTGATTATTTATTTAATAACAGGCTTTTTTAATAGTTAAGGAACTCTCTTTTTAACGAACAAACGTTAAAAAGAGAGGAAATATATTATCTACCAATTTTAGAACAATAAGGGAATAAAATAATAGAAAACGTAAATTTTAATTATTAGTGTGTGTGTTTTATGTTCACATATAAACTATAAAAATGAGAACGTTCTACGTCCCGTCCATACGTTTGGACAAATCAGAACGGGTTTTATTCGCAAGAACAAGAACGTTCTCATTTCTGCCTGTATTCGCGTCTAAACGTTTTGACCATAAATAGTAAACAGAAAAGTCTTTGTTCGTGATTGTGGATTGTAATTCATTGACAAATATTTTGTATGTTGTTGTGGAAAGGAAATAGCAAATAATTTACCGTTATTAAAAACATCATAAATTTAGAAAAATTGTAATTGTCGCAGATGACACTCACATTGTTCGGAAAGTGTAAGTTTACATAGATCGTCGTATCGATTTCTTTTTTCTGAAGTTTAGCTATACATTAACTGTTTCTTTACAAATAATGTCAACATCCACTCTCCGAATACTGTGGGTGTTCCCTTTTAACATTTATTTGAATGTTTCAAGCTTACTAGGTATCTAGTTAAAGTAGAAACAACTACCAAACAATTAGTACGTATCTATTGGTATCTAGGTACTTAAATGGTAATCAGTAATCAAATTTGTTCAACTTAATTTGCAAGCATCCCTACCAAAGAATTGAATTAGTATAAATAATTAATTCAGTCATTCATTTCTAAAATTGTAATCATTATCTAATTCATTTCATAAAAAATTAATATTCATTGGGATAGCTGCCGTTAACAAATTTATTCACAATGATGAAAAATATGACAGTTTCAATTCAAGAGTCCGTGAACATTTTATTTGTTCATCATTTCACGAAAAAGTTTAAAGTATTACAGAGAAAATTAGTATTTATCGGAACGTCTGAACATGAAATTCATTTGACTATTCATTAAATAAATAATATCAATAAACAGTAAATAAATCTATAAAAACATAATACACAGAATAGATGAAATAAAGAAAAACTCACCAGAATGTCTGATGCGATGAAACTACACAATATATCACGAGAAGAAATGCACGTTACTGGCTATGCTCAGCAGAATATGTATGCACACTCTAGAACAGTCGACTGAGCAATGAGAAGCCAATGAGAAGCCAATGAGAAGCCAAGCTGAACAACCTCATGCATTATTGAGGAAGAGTTGCCAGATACCTCTATCATTAATTTAATTACTTATTACTTACAAGTTGTTGATTCCACTTTTTGATATAATATAATAGCTTACTAAAAACTACATCTTATTACTTCCATTACGGGTTATGAGTCAATAATTAGGAAATAGTCTTTGTTGTATTTGTATCATTGCATCATGTTCAGCAACTCCTATTTATTTCAAGTAGAATAAACACTCCCCACGTACTTTGTCTGCCTTTAATTAATTTATTGCATACCTTCGTAGCCACTTCAATCGATTTTGACCTTTTCATGACCTTGACCTTGACAAATGACCAATCGTCTCACCAAATTTCATCCAATTCGGTTGAATAGGTTTGAGTTGTAAATGACCTTGACCTTTCACCTGCTAGCTCCCAAAATCTAACCAAATTGTTCCTGGATAATGACCTTATGAGTTCGTTCTATGAGTTCATTCTATGAGTTCGTTCTATGAGTTCATTCTATGAGTTCATTCTATTAGTTTGTTCTATGAGTTCGTTCTATGAGTTCGTTCTATGAGTTTGTTCTATGAGTTCGTTCTATGAGTTCGTTCTATGAGTTCATTCTATGAGTTCATTCTATTAGTTCGTTCTATGAGTTCGTTCTATGAGTTCGTTCTATGAGTTTGTTCTGTGAGTTCGTTCTATGAGTTCATTCTATGAGTTCATTCCATGAGTTCATTCTATGAGTTTGTTCTATGAGTTCGTTCTATGAGTTCATTCTATTAGTTCGTTCTATGAGTTCGTTCTATGAGTTCGTTCTATGAGTTTGTTCTATGAGTTCGTTCTATGAGTTCATTCTATGAGTTCATTCCATGAGTTCATTCTATGAGTTTGTTCTATGAGTTCGTTCTATGAGTTCATTCTATGAGTTCATTCCATGAGTTCATTCTATGAGTTCGTTCTATGAGTTCATTCTATGAGTTCGTTCTATGAGTTCGTTCTATGAGTTTGTTTTATGAGTTCGTTCTATGAGTTCATTCTATGAGTTCATTCCATGAGTTCATTCTATGAGTTTGTTCTATGAGTTTGTTCTATGAGTTTGTTCTATGAGTTTGTTCTATGAGTTTGTTCTATGAGTTTGTTCTATGAGTTTGTTCTATGAGTTCATTCTATGAGTTCGTTCTATGAGTTCATTCTATGAGTTCATTCTATGAGTTTGTTCTATGAGTTCATTCTATGAGTTCATTCCATGAGTTCATTCTATGAGTTCATTTTATGAGTTTGTTCTATGAGTTTGTTCTATGAGTTTGTTCTATGAGTTCGTTCTATGAGTTCATTCTATGAGTTTGTTCTATGAGTTCATTCTATGAGTTCATTCCATGAGTTCATTCTATGAGTTCATTCTATGAGTTTGTTCTATGAGTTCATTCTATGAGTTCGTTCTATGAGTTCGTTCTATGAGTTCATTCTATGAGTTTGTTCTATGAGTTCATTCTATGAGTTCGTTCTATGAGTTCATTCTATGAGTTCATTCTATGAGTTTGTTCTATGAGTTCATTCTATGAGTTCATTCCATGAGTTCATTCTATGAGTTCATTCTATGAGTTCATTCTATGAGTTCATTCTATGAGTTCATTCTATGAGTTCATTCTATGAGTTCATTCCATGAGTTCATTCTATGAGTTTGTTCTATGAGTTCATTCCATGAGTTCATTCTATGAGTTCATTCTATGAGTTCGTTCTATGAGTTCATTCTATGAGTTCATTCTATGAGTTTGTTCTATGAGTTTGTTCTATGAGTTCTTTCTATGAGTTCATTCTATGAGTTTGTTCTATGAGTTCGTTCCATGAGTTCATTCTATGAGTTTGTTCTATGAGTTCGTTCTATGAGTTCATTCCATGAGTTCATTCTATGAGTTTGTTCTATGAGTTCATTCTATGAGTTCGTTCTATGAGTTCATTCTATGAGTTCGTTCTATGAGTTCATTCTATGAGTTCATTCTATGAGTTCATTCCATGAGTTCATTCTATGAGTTCGTTCTATGAGTTCATTCTATGAGTTCGTTCTATGAGTTTGTTCTATGAGTTCGTTCTATGAGTTCATTCTATGAGTTCATTCCATGAGTTCATTCTATGAGTTTGTTCTATGAGTTCGTTCTATGAGTTCATTCTATGAGTTCATTCCATGAGTTCATTCTATGAGTTCGTTCTATGAGTTCATTCTTGAGTTTGTTCTATGAGTTTGTTCTATGAGTTCATTCTATGAGTTCATTCTATGAGTTCATTCTATGAGTTCATTCTATGAGTTCATTCCATGAGTTCATTCTATGAGTTCGTTCTATGAGTTCGTTCTATGAGTTTGTTCTATGAGTTTGTTCTATGAGTTTGTTCTATGAGTTCATTCTATGAGTTCACTCTATGAGTTCATTCTATGAGTTCATTCCATGAGTTCATTCTATGAGTTCGTTCTATGAGTTCGTTCTATGAGTTTGTTCTATGAGTTTGTTCTATGAGTTCATTCTATGAGTTCATTCTATGAGTTCGTTCTATGATTTCATTCTAAGAGTTCATTCTATGAGTTCATTCTATGAGTTCGTTCTATGAGTTCATTCTATGAGTTCGTTCTATGAGTTCGTTCTATGAGTTTGTTCTATGAGTTTGTTCTATGAGTTCATTCTATGAGTTTGTTCTATGAGTTCATTCCATGAGTTCATTCTATGAGTTCGTTCTATGAGTTTGTTCTATGAGTTTGTTCTATGAGTTCATTCTATGAGTTTGTTCTATGAGTTCATTCTATGAGTTCATTCTATGAGTTCGTTCTATGAGTTTGTTCTATGAGTTCATTCTATGAGTTCATTCTATGAGTTTGTTCTATGAGTTTGTTCTATGAGTTCTTTCTATGAGTTTGTTCTATGAGTTCATTCTATGAGTTCATTCTATGAGTTCGTTCTATGAGTTCATTCTATGAGTTCATTCTATGAGTTCATTCCATGAGTTCATTCTATGAGTTTGTTCTATGAGTTCGTTCTATGAGTTTGTTCTATGAGTTTGTTCTATGAGTTCATTCTATGAGTTCATTCTATGAGTTTGTTCTATGAGTTTGTTCTATGAGTTCATTCTATGAGTTCATTCTATGAGTTTGTTCTATGAGTTCGTTCTATGAGTTTGTTCTATGAGTTCATTCTATGAGTTTGTTCTATGAGTTCATTCTATGAGTTCGTTCTATGAGTTCATTCTATGAGTTCATTCTATGAGTTTGTTCTATGAGTTCATTCTATGAGTTCGTTCTATGAGTTCATTCTATGAGTTCATTCAATGAGTTCGTTCTATGAGTTCGTTCTATGAGTTCATTCTATGAGTTTGTTCTATGAGTTCATTCTATGAGTTCGTTCTATGAGTTTGTTCTATGAGTTTGTTCTATGAGTTCATTCTATGAGTTCGTTCTATGAGTTCATTCTATGAGTTCATTCTATGAGTTTGATCTATGAGTTCATTCTATGAGTTCATTCCATGAGTTCATTCTATGAGTTCATTTTATGAGTTTGTTCTATGAGTTTGTTCTATGAGTTTGTTCTATGAGTTCGTTCTATGAGTTCATTCTATGAGTTTGTTCTATGAGTTCATTCTATGAGTTCATTCCATGAGTTCATTCTATGAGTTCATTCTATGAGTTTGTTCTATGAGTTCATTCTATGAGTTCGTTCTATGAGTTCGTTCTATGAGTTCATTCTATGAGTTTGTTCTATGAGTTCATTCTATGAGTTCGTTCTATGAGTTCATTCTATGAGTTCATTCTATGAGTTTGTTCTATGAGTTCATTCTATGAGTTCATTCCATGAGTTCATTCTATGAGTTCATTCTATGAGTTCATTCTATGAGTTCATTCTATGAGTTCATTCTATGAGTTCATTCTATGAGTTCATTCCATGAGTTCATTCTATGAGTTTGTTCTATGAGTTCATTCCATGAGTTCATTCTATGAGTTCATTCTATGAGTTCGTTCTATGAGTTCATTCTATGAGTTCATTCTATGAGTTCATTCCATGAGTTCATTCTATGAGTTCATTCTATGAGTTTGTTCTATGAGTTCATTCTATGAGTTCATTCTATGAGTTCATTCTATGAGTTCATTCTATGAGTTTGTTCTATGAGTTTGTTCTATGAGTTCATTCTATGAGTTTGTTCTATGAGTTTGTTCTATGAGTTTGTTCTATGAGTTCATTCTATGAGTTCATTCTATGAGTTTGTTCTATGAGTTTGTTCTATGAGTTTGTTCTATGAGTTTGTTCTATGAGTTCATTCTATGAGTTCATTCTATGAGTTTGTTCTATGAGTTTGTTCTATGAGTTCGTTCTATGAATTCATTCTATGAGTTCATTCTATGAGTTCATTCTATGAGTTTGTTCTATGAGTTCATTCTATGAGTTCATTCCATGAGTTCATTCTATGAGTTCATTCTATGAGTTCATTCTATGAGTTTGTTCTATGAGTTTGTTCTATGAGTTTGTTCTATGAGTTCGTTCTATGAGTTCATTCTATGAGTTTGTTCTATGAGTTTGTTCTATGAGTTTGTTCTATGAGTTCATTCTATGAGTTCACTCTATGAGTTTGTTCTATGAGTTCATTCTATGAGTTTGTTCTATGAGTTTGTTCTATGAGTTCATTCTATGAGTTCATTCTATGAGTTTGTTCTATGAGTTTGTTCTATGAGTTCGTTCTATGAGTTTGTTCTATGAGTTCATTCTATGAGTTCACTCTATGAGTTTGTTCTATGAGTTCATTCTATGAGTTCATTCTATGAGTTTGTTCTATGAGTTCATTCTATGAGTTCATTCTATGAGTTCATTCTATGAGTTTGTTCTATGAGTTCATTCTATGAGTTCATTCCATGAGTTCATTCTATGAGTTCATTCTATGAGTTCATTCTATGAGTTCATTCTATGAGTTTGTTCTATGAGTTTGTTCTATGAGTTTGTTCTATGAGTTTGTTCTATGAGTTCATTCTATGAGTTTGTTCTATGAGTTTGTTCTATGAGTTTGTTCTATGAGTTCATTCTATGAGTTCACTCTATGAGTTTGTTCTATGAGTTCATTCTATGAGTTTGTTCTATGAGTTTGTTCTATGAGTTTGTTCTATGAGTTCATTCTATGAGTTCACTCTATGAGTTTGTTCTATGAGTTCATTCTATGAGTTCATTCTATGAGTTCATTCTATGAGTTTGTTCTATGAGTTTGTTCTATGAGTTCATTCTATGAGTTCATTCTATGAGTTTGTTCTATGAGTTCATTCTATGAGTTCATTCTATGAGTTTGTTCTATGAGTTTGTTCTATGAGTTCATTCTATGAGTTCATTCTATGAGTTTGTTCTATGAGTTTGTTCTATGAGTTCGTTCTATGAGTTTGTTCTATGAGTTCATTCTATGAGTTCACTCTATGAGTTTGTTCTATGAGTTCATTCTATGAGTTCATTCTATGAGTTTGTTCTATGAGTTCATTCTATGAGTTCATTCTATGAGTTTGTTCTATGAGTTTGTTCTATGAGTTCGTTCTATGAGTTTGTTCTATGAGTTCATTCTATGAGTTTGTTCTATGAGTTCATTCTATGAGTTCATTCTATGAGTTCATTCTATGAGTTCATTCTATGAGTTTGTTCTATGAGTTCATTCTATGAGTTTGTTCTATGAGTTTGTTCTATGAGTTCATTCTATGAGTTCATTCTATGAGTTCATTCTATGAGTTTGTTCAATGAGTTCATTCTATGAGTTTGTTCTATGAGTTCGTTCTATGAGTTTGTTCTATGAGTTTGTTCTATGAGTTCATTCTATGAGTTCATTCTATGAGTTTGTTCTATGAGTTTGTTCTATGAGTTCATTCTATGAGTTCATTCTATGAGTTTGTTCTATGAGTTCATTCTATGAGTTCATTCTATGAGTTTGTTCTATGAGTTTGTTCTATGAGTTCATTCTATGAGTTCATTCTATGAGTTTGTTCTATGAGTTTGTTCTATGAGTTTGTTCTATGAGTTCATTCTATGAGTTCATTCTATGAGTTCATTCTATGAGTTTGTTCTATGAGTTTGTTCTATGAGTTCATTCTATGAGTTCATTCTATGAGTTCATTCTATGAGTTTGTTCTATGAGTTCATTCTATGAGTTTGTTCTATGAGTTTGTTCTATGAGTTCATTCTATGAGTTCATTCTATGAGTTTGTTCTATGAGTTCATTCTATGAGTTTGTTCTATGAGTTCATTCTATGAGTTCATTCTATGAGTTTGTTCTATGAGTTCATTCTATGAGTTTGTTCCATGAGTTCATTCTATGAGTTCATTCTATGAGTTTGTTCTATGAGTTTGTTCTATGAGTTTGTTCTATGAGTTCATTCTATGAGTTCACTCTATGAGTTTGTTCTATGAGTTTGTTCTATGAGTTTGTTCTATGAGTTTGTTCTATGAGTTCATTCTATGAGTTCACTCTATGAGTTTGTTCTATGAGTTTGTTCTATGAGTTTGTTCTATGAGTTTGTTCTATGAGTTCATTCTATGAGTTCATTCTATGAGTTTGTTCTATGAGTTCATTCTATGAGTTCATTCTATGAGTTCATTCTATGAGTTTGTTCTATGAGTTTGTTCTATGAGTTTGTTCTATGAGTTTGTTCTATGAGTTTGTTCTATGAGTTTGTTCTATGAGTTCGTTCTATGAGTTTGTTCTATGAGTTTGTTCTATGAGTTCATTCTATGAGTTCATTCTATGAGTTTGTTCTATGAGTTCATTCTATGAGTTCATTCTATGAGTTCATTCTATGAGTTTGTTCTATGAGTTTGTTCTATGAGTTCATTCTATGAGTTCATTCTATGAGTTTGTTCTATGAGTTCATTCTATGAGTTTGTTCTATGAGTTTGTTCTATGAGTTTGTTCTATGAGTTCGTTCTATGAGTTTGTTCTATGAGTTTGTTCTATGAGTTCATTCTATGAGTTCATTCTATGAGTTCATTCTATGAGTTTGTTCTATGAGTTTGTTCTATGAGTTCATTCTATGAGTTCATTCTATGAGTTTGTTCTATGAGTTCATTCTATGAGTTCATTCTATGAGTTCATTCTATGAGTTTGTTCTATGAGTTTGTTCTATGAGTTTGTTCTATGAGTTCATTCTATGAGTTCATTCTATGAGTTCATTCTATGAGTTTGTTCTATGAGTTCATTCTATGAGTTCATTCTATGAGTTCATTCTCTGAGTTCATTCTATGAGTTTGTTCTATGAGTTTGTTCTATGAGTTCATTCTATGAGTTTGTTCTATGAGTTCATTCTATGAGTTCATTCTATGAGTTTGTTCTAAGAGTTCACTCTATGAGTTTGTTCTATGAGTTTGTTCTATGAGTTTGTTCTATGAGTTCATTCTATGAGTTCATTCTATGAGTTCATTCTATGAGTTCATTCTATGAGTTCATTCTATGAGTTCATTCTATGAGTTCATTCTATGAGTTTGTTCTATGAGTTCATTCCATGAGTTCATTCTATGAGTTCATTCTATGAGTTCGTTCTATGAGTTCATTCTATGAGTTCATTCTATGAGTTCATTCCATGAGTTCATTCTATGAGTTCATTCTATGAGTTTGTTCTATGAGTTCATTCTATGAGTTCATTCTATGAGTTCATTCTATGAGTTCATTCTATGAGTTTGTTCTATGAGTTTGTTCTATGAGTTTGTTCTATGAGTTCATTCTATGAGTTTGTTCTATGAGTTTGTTCTATGAGTTTGTTCTATGAGTTCATTCTATGAGTTCATTCTATGAGTTTGTTCTATGAGTTTGTTCTATGAGTTTGTTCTATGAGTTTGTTCTATGAGTTCATTCTATGAGTTCATTCTATGAGTTTGTTCTATGAGTTTGTTCTATGAGTTCGTTCTATGAGTTCATTCTATGAGTTCATTCTATGAGTTCATTCTATGAGTTCATTCTATGAGTTTGTTCTATGAGTTCATTCTATGAGTTCATTCCATGAGTTCATTCTATGAGTTCATTCTATGAGTTCATTCTATGAGTTTGTTCTATGAGTTTGTTCTATGAGTTTGTTCTATGAGTTCGTTCTATGAGTTCATTCTATGAGTTTGTTCTATGAGTTTGTTCTATGAGTTTGTTCTATGAGTTCATTCTATGAGTTCACTCTATGAGTTTGTTCTATGAGTTCATTCTATGAGTTTGTTCTATGAGTTTGTTCTATGAGTTCATTCTATGAGTTCATTCTATGAGTTTGTTCTATGAGTTTGTTCTATGAGTTCGTTCTATGAGTTTGTTCTATGAGTTCATTCTATGAGTTCACTCTATGAGTTTGTTCTATGAGTTCATTCTATGAGTTCATTCTATGAGTTTGTTCTATGAGTTCATTCTATGAGTTCATTCTATGAGTTCATTCTATGAATTTGTTCTATGAGTTCATTCTATGAGTTCATTCCATGAGTTCATTCTATGAGTTCATTCTATGAGTTCATTCTATGAGTTCATTCTATGAGTTTGTTCTATGAGTTTGTTCTATGAGTTTGTTCTATGAGTTTGTTCTATGAGTTCATTCTATGAGTTTGTTCTATGAGTTTGTTCTATGAGTTTGTTCTATGAGTTCATTCTATGAGTTCACTCTATGAGTTTGTTCTATGAGTTCATTCTATGAGTTTGTTCTATGAGTTTGTTCTATGAGTTTGTTCTATGAGTTTGTTCTATGAGTTCATTCTATGAGTTCACTCTATGAGTTTGTTCTATGAGTTCATTCTATGAGTTCATTCTATGAGTTTGTTCTATGAGTTTGTTCTATGAGTTCATTCTATGAGTTCATTCTATGAGTTTGTTCTATGAGTTTGTTCTATGAGTTCGTTCTATGAGTTTGTTCTATGAGTTCATTCTATGAGTTCACTCTATGAGTTTGTTCTATGAGTTCATTCTATGAGTTCATTCTATGAGTTTGTTCTATGAGTTCATTCTATGAGTTCATTCTATGAGTTTGTTCTATGAGTTTGTTCTATGAGTTCGTTCTATGAGTTTGTTCTATGAGTTCATTCTATGAGTTTGTTCTATGAGTTCATTCTATGAGTTCATTCTATGAGTTCGTTCTATGAGTTCATTCTATGAGTTTGTTCTATGAGTTCATTCTATGAGTTTGTTCTATGAGTTTGTTCTATGAGTTCATTCTATGAGTTCATTCTATGAGTTCATTCTATGAGTTTGTTCTATGAGTTCATTCTATGAGTTTGTTCTATGAGTTCGTTCTATGAGTTTGTTCTATGAGTTTGTTCTATGAGTTCATTCTATGAGTTCATTCTATGAGTTTGTTCTATGAGTTTGTTCTATGAGTTCATTCTATGAGTTCATTCTATGAGTTTGTTCTATGAGTTCATTCTATGAGTTTGTTCTATGATTTTGTTCTATGAGTTTGTTCTATGAGTTTGTTCTATGAGTTCGTTCTATGAGTTTGTTCTATGAGTTTGTTCTATGAGTTCATTCTATGAGTTCATTCTATGAGTTTGTTCTATGAGTTTGTTCTATGAGTTCATTCTATGAGTTCATTCTATGAGTTTGTTCTATGAGTTCATTCTATGAGTTCATTCTATGAGTTCATTTTATGAGTTTGTTCTATGAGTTTGTTCTATGAGTTTGTTCTATGAGTTCATTCTATGAGTTCATTCTATGAGTTCATTCTATGAGTTCATTCTATGAGTTTGTTCTATGAGTTCATTCTATGAGTTCATTCTATGAGTTCATTCTATGAGTTCATTCTATGAGTTTGTTCTATGAGTTTGTTCTATGAGTTCATTCTATGAGTTTGTTCTATGAGTTCATTCTATGAGTTCATTCTATGAGTTCATTCTATGAGTTTGTTCTATGAGTTTGTTCTATGAGTTCATTCTATGAGTTTGTTCTATGAGTTCATTCTATGAGTTCATTCTATGAGTTCATTCTATGAGTTCATTCTATGAGTTTGTTCTATGAGTTTGTTCTATGAGTTTGTTCTATGAGTTTGTTCTATGAGTTTGTTCTATGAGTTTGTTCTATGAGTTCATTCTATGAGTTCATTCTATGAGTTTTTTCTATGAGTTCATTCTATGAGTTCATTCTATGAGTTTGTTCTATGAGTTTGTTCTATGAGTTTGTTCTATGCGTTTGTTCTATGAGTTTGTTCTATGAGTTCATTCTATGAGTTCATTCTATGAGTTTGTTCTATGAGTTCATTCTATGAGTTCATTCTATGAGTTCATTCTATGAGTTTGTTCTATGAGTTTGTTCTATGAGTTTGTTCTATGAGTTTGTTCTA